>JAJHUR010110652.1:1025-17576 GCA_027495735.1 Lutjanus campechanus | reverse complement strand
ATATACTTAGGGATACAACCTAAAACCAGGCTACAACAGTTCTAGACTCACTCAATACATTGAATACATGAATAACATTTCTTTTTCCAATTTAGTACTGCAATGTGTATTTCTGTTTCCAGGGCATCCTGACTGGACATATCACTGCCTAGTATGGGATCTGACACCCAAGAGCATGACTGAATGTGAGATTCCCAGTAAAGCCTGCAGAGACCCCAACCAACCCAACCACAGATCATTCCAGCTGCTGCTTTATGCAAACAGCACCGCAGCCTTAAGGCTCAGACAATGAACAGTAACAGCCTGTTGCCTGTCTGACTGTGACACACACAGAGACCAAACCTAAGATTTTTATTCTCTGATACTTGTATAATGAGATGTAACAATAAAGGAATCTTGAATCTATAATATCAGTAACATTCTGTATGTCATCCACTCTACTGCAAAACAGGCTTTCTCTGGGTATAGTCTGCTTTTGACAGGCCTCAGACCTTGCTTTTTACTGGTATGTATTGATGCTTTACTTTTACCATACTGCAGTAAAATGACATCTGCAATGTTTGTAACAAAGTCAGTCTTACAGCCGACTATGGTTTTTTGTTTTTTCTTCAAAACTACTCTTTGGAATGGTATTTCATTACATTTTGGCAGCAACAACGTCACTTCCTCCTGTCACAGTCACCTATAGTTTAACGTCTGTTTCTTTCAGAGTTCTTTACATTTTCTTCAGCCCGGTGCATGCAGGCCCTGCAGACAGTTCAATAGAAACATCCTCAGTCAGTTTAATAGGCACGACAGTCAAGGGGAGTTTAAGAGCCAATCTCTATTCAGCATTATCCCCTTCCACTGCTTCTCACCCTGAAGGTGTCAATAATACAAAGGACATGTCTGTGACACTCGCCTATTTCTCTCCAAAGCTCCATTTGCCCCTCATCATTTGGGCTGAACAATTAAGCTATTTGTCTGAAGCACACTGGGAGATATGCAAAGAAGACCTTGAGTAAAGGCCAGCAAGGCAGAGAGCCATTAATAATGCCAAAGACTTTTCCCCTTGATTCTCTATCACTGAACAACAAAACAATCATTCAGGCAAAGTGACAGAGTAGCCCCTGGTGTGGAGCTGGAACAGTATGAGAAAGAACATTTGACAGGAGTGGGACAATGTTTCGTCTTCTTTTGTCTGGTCAACTCTCAGGCTCAGGCTCTCTCAGAGTCAAACGGTCAAGGCACAGGACGTGATCAAAAAAAAAGAAAAAAGAAAAAAGGCTTTCATTTTGTATTTTATTCTATTTATATTCATGTCATTACATGTAACTAAGACTTCCATCAACAAAAATTAATTTAATCCAAGATTTGTTCTAAAGAATTTAGCAAAACTAGTTTTAAAATGAGTAAATCCATTAATGTACACATTTACATGTACAATGAAATTACATAGACATTTAATCATAAAGGAGATACTTGCTTACCCACATTAAAATACATTTGGGTGCTGCTAGGACCGAGTCAATATGAGGGGAAAACTTTCACCTACCTTGTATTCCTCAACAAAACCTTACATTGTTGGCTAGCTAGCTGAAAAGTTAACAAACCTTTACACTGTAACAAGGTTGTTTTAACAGATCAACTCAAGTGAAAGAAAGAAGAGACTGCCTAAACCTGCTGAGGGGCAGGACTGTCTGCGTGTGAGCCACATGAGGACGGCTTTGCATAGACAGACAAGACTTGTTAATGCTTTTGCGAGACACTGTGGCATGGCCTTTGTAGATGGTGCAATCTACGAAGAGGCACGGAGGCAAATTTACTGTCAATGTGTTGTTTGTTGCAGTATTCTTCAAAATGCCACACGTGCACAAACAGGACCTATAGACATGCATCAGAGACATGCAGAGGTGGGTAGTAACTCGTTACATTTACTCCGTTACATTTACTTGAGTAACTTTTTGGATAAATTGTACTTGTAAGAGTAGTTTTAATGCATCATACTTTTTACTTTTACTTGAGTATATTTGTGAAGAAGAAACGCTACTTTTACTCCATTACATTGGGTTTCATTCCCCTCGTTACTTTCATTTTTAACCATCTTATTCAAGGCACGATCTGTTTGTTTTATTTTGTCAGAGAGAGTTCCGCCTAAGGCTCTTTCACGTGCCTCTGTTTCACCAATCAAACGTAGCCACTAGCGACGTTTGACCAATCAAATGGGCACACGGCAGTCACATGGCCGCACACAAAATCTCCGCGGCAACGCACAGAAGCAAAGTGACCACACCAGAGCACACAAACACAAAAATGAGCGGACGTCAGTCATGGCAGAAACAACGGCGTGCAATTCGGAACCAGAAGAGGCAGAGCAGCCCTGGCCTCATATTCAAACTATTTTTTCCTTAGGGAGAAGAACATCATTTCAACATTAATCAACATTATTATTAACTAGGGCTGTCAACGTTAATGCAAATTCCCTTTAACACCACTATTTTTTTAATGTGCGTTAATGCAAGTTCTGTTATATTGGCCTGATCAATAGTTTGATCAGCTGGAAATGAATCAACTTGCAGCTGCGAAGACGCAAGCTGGGGGGGGGGGTCTTTCTAAAGTCCAAATTGACGGACGCTTGTCTCCTCCACAAAACGTTTGTGACTGCGCTTTATTATTATAAGTCATGATGAAGAGTCCAGACCCTGTCTCTCCTCTTCATCTCCTCGGTGTGTGTCTGTGTGCAGTTTTGCTGTCTGCTCAGAGTGACACTGATGTAAATGTAAATGATCCTGCTGCATTAATACAAAAACATGAATAACAGGGCCACATTAAGTTTTTTGTTAACCGGAATCTTTAAAGGTGTTTAATAAACATGTTAAGTGCATACATATTCCCTTCTTTCTTGAGTCTGTTTGCTCATGCAAAATGAAACGTGATTATTATATTATATTATATGTGTATATTATATAAATTAAAAATGAATATTTAATCGTGATTAATCAAAATTAATTCACAGCAACCCTGTGATTAATCGGGTTAAAAATTTTAATCGTTTGACAGCACTAATATGAATTTATTATTGTTTTAGGTAAGGGAAACTGTTTGGTAATATCTGAATTTGCACATTGTGATTTTACATTTTTGTATTTGATTACATTCATGCCCTGATTATTAAAACAATAAATCAGAAGTTACTCAGCAGTTACTCAGTACTTCAGTAGTTTTTTCACCAAATACTTTCTTACTCTTACTCAAGTAATTTTTTTGGATGAGTACTTTTTACTTTTACTTGAGTAATATTATTCTAAAGTAACAATACTTACTTGAGTACAATTTTTGGCTACTCTACCCACCTCTGGAGACATGTCAGATTGAGGGGGCTGTACACATATATATACATATAGTCAGGCATCCTGAGCAGCTAGGGGTTTGATGCCTTGTCTAAGAGCATTTTGGCAGTGAACCAGCACTTCTCCAGCTACCAGTCTACACTCCATAATTTGGTCCGCATGGGTCTTGAACTGGCGACCCTTCAGCTCCCGAGCCAGGTCCTTATAGGCTGAGCTACTGTCGCCTCAAATAACATAACACTACATACTGTATATGTCAGAAAATGCGGAAAAGCACAATAGGTCCCCTTTAATACTAGATCACAGTTTAAATTGGAGTTTAGTTTTGGTGGAAAAGAATGAAATTTAATCCAGGTTTTAGTGTAAAAGCTAAGCTGAGGTTTAAAGATTCATAGTTTCTTAATATTAAGCTAGTTTAAAAGTTTGCTGCAACAAAATTTTGGGTTAAACCATGACATAATTCTGTTTAAAAAATAATACTTGTTAGTGTTGGTCCCAGCCTACAGGTTTAAACAGGGGAAATCTCTTATATTGATCACACGACACAAATCACCATGTAACTGAGATTTTAATTTATTACATGAATAAAAAGTAATGAAAGGGACAGCTCAAGGGGCCAATAGATGACTGGGTTTCACCCACAGGTCCTGCCCCGATTCGTTTTCTGTCTCCATCACGAGCAGACTGTTTCTCGTTGTTTGAGTCGACTATAAAAGGCAGTCTGAGGAACTTTCACTGCTGCATCTCGCTGACTCATTTCTGGAAGTTTGTCAGAAGCTTGGAGGAGACTATGTTTTAAATTTTTTTCAACATGTATTGCCATGTATGAAAAGACCCCCCAAAAAAACATCATTCATATTGGAGTGATTCTGTCCCAAATGTTGGATCACTGTTGATCACTATGGTGACTATGCACTAGGCTAAATTTGCTCAAGAAAGCATTTTGGAACTTTTGAATTTGTTTTTTGTTTTTTTTGTGCACGTGTTTGTATCAGAGGTAAGTCTGTCCAGTCTTTACTTCTTCAAAAGGTCAACCGAAGGTTAGGTAACAACTGTGGTCAACTCAAAGTCTTCATGAATATTATCAGAACTGCATGTGTGCCATACCTCAGACACACTGGTGCTGGCGTTGGGGTTGCGGGGGGCATGGTGGCTGAGAGCTGACAGACAGGCCAGGATGAGGTGGATGGCACCGATCTCCAGAGCCATGCGGCGCAGCAGCACACCATCGTCTGTGGTCAGAGGAGTGCTGCTGAACAATGCTCGCAGGACATGGAAGGGCAGTGTGGGCAACACGTTAGCAGATGGAGATTGCAGGATATGACCTGAGAGGATGCCAAACAAGACAATCAGAGGACTGAGTATTTGGGTTTGTCAATATCAGTGTTAGTGAACCATCACGAGACTTTCCACTGTTAGAATATAAAGAGATGCTTTGTTTGATTATTTCATCATAAAATAAGACAAGAAGACATATTAAGTATGAAGCATGAGGCTAAACAAATATTTTAGATCAGTGACCCATGCCTTGACAGAAGACATTATCAGGCTTATGTCTGCTTTATTGAACACACATATCGTTTCCTTAGAACATTATGTAATAATAAACACGTTAAACAAGTTGAACCTTGTTGAAATGAAGTGCTGTTTTTACACTCTATCATTTGTAGGAAACGCCCTTCAAGTGACAAGTTTTATTTCAGTAGCAGCTGATGTGACAACACACAAGATGGGCAAAATTACTCTGACATCAATCACTTACAGAAGCTCTACACACAGGACTAGTATTACCAGGGGACCTCATATGATTTAGAAATAATGCCACAAGTCTGATGTCTGTATTTTACTTACTGACATTATCTCCTGAATATGTCGAGGCTCTGTTTAACATCCATGTTCCAGAAGAGTCTGTTCTTCAGTGGCCACATTAGTAATAATAGTTAAGAGTTGTTTTGCCCAATATTTGCATGTATTTTAAACATAAATACACTTTGCAGCTAACTTTCTGTCAACATCACTCATTATAATCAATATATAATCAATAGAGCCGATTTCTTAGCACAGCCATTGACTACTGTTCTACATCATTATGAGCTGTAATCAAATTTCACTTGCTCAGTTGTCTGACAACAGAAAACAGATATCTAAAAATTCACATGTGACTAATGCTATGACAGGACATCTGTGTTCAGTGAAATATGGAAGGTAATTTGCAGTGGAATTTTTTCTAATTACAGATATGGTAGATTCATTCAGATCACAGACAGCCTCCCAATTCCTAGGGCTGACAGGTGATACTAGTCCTGTGCTAAAGCCTCTGATATCAGGGAACTGGAAACTGTGTATCAGCGAAAAATGTTCATATAAGATTCATATCAGAACATGTGGCTCAATGGTTCACATATTATGAACAGAGGTAGAAGTAGTAGTAACATATAAAAGACATGATTATTATTCAGACACAAGAAACAGGACAAGAGAGGAAGAGGAACCGTGGAGAAGTGTTGAAAGTGAGTGTGAGTGTCGCAGCTGTGTGGTGCTTTCTGACTTACTGCCCTCCCCGTCGTCTGTGACGCCCAGCACCAGGCGCAGCAGACACTGGGCGTGCTTCCTCTCCTTCAGCAGCACCTCAGCATACCCTGGCAGGCGCAGGAACAGGCCAAAAGCAGCCAATGAGTGGGCAGGGATGGGCGACATGGTCTGCACCGAGGACGATGACGACGAGGACGACTGAGACTGCTGTTTATTGATGGGCGGCGGCTCGGCGGCGATGGACTCTGGCGCCTCATACACCAGCTCTCCCGACTGCTCGATGGTTACCCACTCAAACTGGTCACTGTCCTTGGGCTTCTCCTGTGTGGCGGAGGGCACTACAGGGGCACTGACCTGTGAGCAAGCAGCCGGGACAACACAGGGTGACTTTAGCAAAGGTGAGAGCAGTGAACATGAGAGAATGCTGACAGAGAGCAGGAACGCTGCAGTGTCATGATGTGGTGGAGTCGAGCCTGAGGGAGAGGAGAGGACAGACTGCTGGCCTCTCTACAGGCTATGAATGTAAAACAAACAAAAAAATTCCCTTCATCTGCAAACAAACACCGACACTGAGCAACATTTCATATTCAAAAAAGCACCAGTTTCATCTTCATTCAATCAAGGAAAGAGCTATTTGGCAGACGATATCACAGTGAAGCATTAGAGTTCATTCTTGACCTTGGAATGACTGGTTTCACAACAGAATCACAACTCAAGGTTTATTTACTGGCTTTCCTGGAGCTTTAACCCACATCACGCAGTCTTCATCAACAGACAGCCTGCTCAGTGTTCAGGAGGTGGAGCTGTTGTCATGGCAGCTCAGGAACGTTATCAAAGATGCACTGACCATTGGCAGGTTTTCAATGGCCACTCAGTGTCAGAGATCCGGTCAAATTTACACACGTGCTGCCAGATGGCCGTTGGTTTTTTTTTAAAGTTTTTTTTTTTTTGACAGGACAGCCAGAGAGTAGACAAGAAACAGGGCAGAGAGAGAGGGGATGACATGCAGCAAAGGGCTGCAGGCGGGAGTCGAACCAGCGGCCGCTGCAGAGGACTAACAGCTGCCATACATGGGCTGGACGCTCTACCAACTGAGCTAAACATCCGCCCACGTCACAGTCATATTTAACGGTGTCTGTCTGTCTGTCTGTCGGTCGGTCGGTCGGTCGGTCGGTCGGTCGTCGGTCTTCTGTCTACCTAAAGCAGTCCTGCGTGAAAGCCAAAAAATAATCTAAAAAAAAAAGTTACAAACATGACAAACATGTTTGCATATGCTGTCAATTATAGTTCTTAGAAAGAAAGGAAATTGGAATCTGCAGGTTAAAATAAAATCAGAATCAGCCAATCAGTGTATCTCTAGCTGTTGTCACATTTGGAAAAGAAAACTCTATTTGCTGATAGAGACCATGTAATGCAGTTAAAAGTAGAGCTGCAACCAACAACAACAGCCATTACCAACACATTTGTTATATTCATGATTAATCACTGGTCTAAAAATATCTATAAACAGTGAGAAATGTTAAACATATTCAGGTTCCAGTCACAGCTGACTAGGGCTGGACGATTAATCGAATTTTGATTTTGATTTTGGCTTCTCACGATCATAAAAACATTATAATAGAAGAAAAACGATTAATGTGCCGTGCGACGTGCATGTAAATTCCTGAGCTGTAAAAGCACAGTGAATGCAGCACTGACGGCAGCCCCTCACCCAGCGTGTACGCCCCGATCGCCTAGGTAACCCCGGATGTTTATATCAGCAAAGTCGGACAGATGACAGCTAGTAAAACCATCGTGGGTTGGCAGTGTTTTAATCTAGACAATGGAAATAATGTTGAATGTAGACTGTAACATAATAAGCACGACTGGAGCAACATGTGACCACATTAAGCACAGACACGAACATAAACCTACAAATGGAGCTGCTGCTGCTAGCACTGGCTAACGTCAGCTCTGGGTCGTTTACCTGCAGACTCCAGTGATCCTCTTCGGTCTGAAAAGTTGAAGCATTTAGTGAGTTGTTGTAATATTTTGTAAGTTAATGTGTATGGTTTTTATTGCATATTTAGCACGCACAGCGCACATTTCAGCGGCATTTAAAGTACGATTTGGCAATTGTCGACTGTGATTAACAGCTTCAGCCAGTATTTTTTTCGGACAGTGTTTAACATTATAAATTTAAAAATTCTGCTCAATTTGAATTTCTTTCTGACTGTTTTCTTAGTGTTAGACTAGTTGACTAGTCCAAATTAAACTTTGCGTTTAATCGACAGTATGTACAGTACTGTATAAGTTTGACGTTTTTAATATTATTACCACTATCATTACTATCATCATTATTATTAACCCTAATCCCATCACTTTTTTCTTTTTTGCTGATCCGAAAAATGATCTGATTCATGACTCAAAACCGTGATACGATCCGAACCGTGAGTTTTTTTTATCCGTTGCACCCCTATAAAGTATAGTCATAAAGTGGTCTATGACCAAGTGATGAAGGAGCAGAAGATGCAAAAAAGTGCTCATCGATTTAATGAATAATCGTGTTTATTAATCGTGATTTCAATAACAATCAAAATAATCGTGATTATTATTTTTAATGTACTGTAATGATTATTATTTATGTACTATTATATTTATGTTAGGAAACTTTTGAGAAGCTCACTTGTGAACAGATCCACCTCTGGGACAGCTGAGGAAAAGTTGGGATTATTTAGTCAAAGTAAGTGTTTTAAATATCATCCTAAAAACAACCAAATAAAATTACATTTCCTTCACAAATATATCTGTGACATGAGGCTTATTTTCAACAAATACGCCAAAAACAGTCTTTTGTAATGTCATGAGAACACACTGAAAGAGCCAACAAATTTAAAGAAATGAAAAGAGTAACGGCCAAAATGCAACAAGTAATTCAAATAGTTGATGAGATGAATTTGCTGTGTGTCAAAGATACTGGCCAAATATGAGTTTTCTTGGTCCTTGAACAGATCTGAGGGCCCCTCAATTGAAAATTGATCGTTGTTTAAGTTAAAAAGATGAAAACACTACATATTAATACATTTCAGTCTAAATCAGGAACTACTGCAGGCCCTTACAGTTTAATGCACTGTAAATGGTAGTGCACTCGCCAAAGAAATAGATTTCTAAGACTGAAAAGTGTTTTACCCTAAACATGAACATGCTCCAGGTGAAGAATCTCACCCTTCTCAACCTCTGATGGTACTTTGATGGTGTGTGTGCATGTCTGTGTGTAGCAGGCTGAGACTCTCACCTGCTGAATGACATCAGGGTAGAGCATTGGCAGCCTCTCTGCGATAAGGGCCAGGCCGCCCATGCCCGCAAAGACCTGCAGAGGTGACTGGATGGGGTTGGTCTCCAGCAGGGACTCATCCGTGGCGGCATCTAGACATTCTTCGCTGGGCGTCATTGGTTCGTCCTCAGGACAGCTGTTCAGCATGTCACAGTGATCCACTGCAAGGAGAGCAAAGAGAGGACCTGTTGTATGTTCATGCACTGTGTGGACACTTGTTAGCACTGAGTTTGTTTGAAAGCTGAAGGCTACATTCTTCTTTCACTGCTTGGAGTGTTTTTAGTCTAGATTTGTTAACTGTGAGGTATGATTTAAAGTTATAAGCAGCATGTAAACAATGTGCTGTAAGTTTAGTGGATGTTCATTGGCTTGGCCATAATTCCATTTTAACTGATGTGTGACACTGAGAACAAGGGATGCAATTTTTCAAACAAAATGAGTCAATCAGGTTAGGGGTTAAGAAATACTAATTACATTTTAAAATTTTAAAGATTAAGTGCTTTTTCTTAGCCTTTATGTACGTGGTTTATCTCACCCTCCTGTTGGTGATCGTCTGCATTAAGCATTTAATTAGAGTTGGGACTGATCTGATCAAATATCAGCATCAGTGACTGATATCACTGATCCAAGTGCTGATCCAAATTCTAGTCTTACATTTCTCTGAATAATAAAAATTGTGCTCAGTAGTGCGAAATGAGAGAAAACTACAGACTTCACATTAAAGCAATACTCCACTTTACATGATAACCCACTCAGCATGTACTCAACTATGCCGATGTGATGATGGGTGAAGATCTTCAGTTCACCAAACAATCCTGGAGTTTTAGGAGAAACAGGGTAGCAGCCTCATCCAGTACAATGGCAGTGAATGGTGACCACGGATAAAACGTTAAAAAAAGCACACAAAACAAACACAAAATGTCTCCATCCTGCTTGTGTAAACGTCGATCTCGTGAAACTTCGGCATTTGCGTCCATTCAGATATATACGAAGTCTTGCGAGATCACCGCCATGTTTACATCCTACCGACTACATGCTACAGTTGACATTTCTGCTAAAAACATGGTGTAAATGCCGTCTTTTGCGGTTGATTTTTAATGCCACGGCTCACAGACACTTGGATTACACCACACAAGCAGGATGGAGACATTTTGTGTTTGTTTTGTGTGCTTTTTTAAACGTTTTATCCGTGGTCACCATTCACTGCCATTGTACTGGATGAGGCTGCTACCCTGTTTCTCCTAAAACTCCAGGATTGTTTGGTGAACTGAAGACCTTCACCCATCATCACATCAGCATAGTGGTGAGTACATACTGAATGGGTTATCATGTAAAGTGGAGTATCACTTTAAATCTATAGTGACATTTGACACAGAGGACACAGCAGACACACACTGCTGCAGTGCCCACATAGTCCTGCCTCCTCCCACTTACACACTATATTGTACTTAAATGATATAATTTTATCATCATCAATATCATCACCATCATCATTATCATTTCTTGATTTATTCATGGTTCCTACAACTTTTCTAAAGTCAAATTCAAGCACTTTTGGTGAAGCATTTTCAAGGGGCATTTCAAAGCTTTCCCAGCTCCTTACAGCTGTGGTTAAAAAAACAGACAACAACAAAAACAATCTTTCAACATGTGTCACCTGTCTGTAAGTAGACTTGGCATTCTATTAGAGCTGCAACTATTAATCAATCGATTTTGATCATTGATTAATCGTGTGCGTAATTTTTTAGAAAAAAAATCCTCTGATTTCAGCTTCTCATACAGTATGTGAATATTTTCTGGCTTATTTACTCCTCTCTGACAGTAAACTGAATACCTTTCAAGTTGTGGACAAAACTAGACATTTGAGGACGTCATCTTGGACTGAAACACTGATCAACATTTTCTGAAACTTTATAGGCCAAACAACTAATTGATTAACCGAGAAAATGATCAACAGATTAATTGATAATGAAAATAATTGTTCCAGGAAAGACTTGAAAAATAGGTCCAAATGTGTAGAGCACACAGATGTTACAGGATTTTGACAGGATTAATTAATCAATTAATCATTTTGAGTCAAGAAAAAAATTCCAGCTCCTATAAGAACCCTGTTAATTTCTTCTCTCTCTACTGAGCAAATGTGGGAAATGTACATGTAATGGACATACTGTAAATATATAAAGAATACAGAATATACACAGAAGCCTGAACAGGCCTCAAAATACAACTCTAAAGTGCTTCTCTGCTATCAGTCTGATTCTGTTCCATTTCTCAAGCAAGCAGAGAGCAGGAGGAGGAGAAGGGAAGAACCTTACAAGTTTCAGATCTCCACAGACTCTCCATCAGTAGCTCTTCATTCACTGACAGGCTCTAAGGTCTGCAGTTGAGGCTTCCCTACCCTTGGATGTGCTATGTGCTGATCAAAAAGGAGAAAATGAAACGCCGGCATAATACCCTTGTTTACACTGGCACTGAAGACAAAGTGAAGACAGTCAAAATGAAACACAGGGTGAAAGGCATGGCACATACACACACACACCGCACCTCCACCAGCGCTAACCCACCGGCTCTGCAGATTTATGATTATAAAACTCTGGTCGAGTGATAGGTCATCTTCCAAAAAGTCACTCATCTCTTACAGAGGAGAAAATCAGGCAGAGGATGATTCACCGTTCTCCACAGGGCATCTTTTTTTCTCTTGGTGATGAATTAAAAAGTCACTGAGATTGTGAATAAAAGGGATTCTGGGGATAGATTAACGTGTCTGAACTTCCAAAACAGGATCAGAGAATGCTCCTGTTTTCAGGAGGGTGAGGACGAGAGGGTCATTTGGCTGCTTGCCTGATGAATAATTAAACAGTACCCTCTACCACGTGATTTTGCTCTTTCAGATGCAAGCAACTGCATGTAGACGATGATGAAACAGTTAAGGCTCTTTAGAAGAGACTGTGTTTGCATGGGAAAAAAAATAAGCCTGTTCAAAAGAGTACATTTAGAATCACCTTCCTATAACACTGTCCAACTCACACCTGACAAAAAAACAAAAATGGATCAAAATCGATGAAGCAGAACAAGAGATATCTTATTGCTTATTCCAAACATTTTTCCATCTTGTCAAAACCTGGCACCTACACTTCCCATGATGCAACTCAACCATTGACAGTTTGGTTGAAGATTCAGGTCTGTTGTGATACTAGCAGCTAAAGTAGCCTCCACCCTGAGAGGAAGAGCAGTTTAAGACCCTGGTTAGATCACTGCTTTCTAACTCCAAATCCCCACAGTTGTTTCATTTTCAAACTTGTTGTCTTCAGCACTGATACTGTCTCTGGAGCCACAAGAGGCTTTACACAACTTTTTCACATATGCAGAATCACAAACACAAACAGAAAAATGACAATGTGTAAAATTGGTGGACTTTTTAGTGAACCCTTCTAAGGCTTCACTATGCTTCAACTGAACTAGTTTGTATGAAGTGTTGTATGACCACATCTAAAAGCAGAAATCTTTGTTTCCTAAGCTGATGGGCCTGCCTTTACAGAGAAGGATGAGACGTATAGATTCATGCAAATTGACTGACAGGTATTCATAATACCATTTCTCACACTACAAAAAGCCAAAATATCCCAAATACTAGCACTGCCATCTTGCACTGGTAGCTCTTTTTCAGCATGAAATGACTAATTAAAACCAAACTGATGAGGAAATAGACACTTAAACAAACACCAGCGTGATAAGGACTACCTAAACTGACAGAAAACATCTTTGGGAAAAATGTATTTGACATACACCTTGATTTTTTTAGTTTGGCCCATGTCCTATCTGCTGACAGAGGGAGCAGGGTTTATGACCTATATTGCAGCCAGCCACCGGGGGGAATCCAGGTGTTTTGGCTTCAGTTTTGGGGAGTTGTCATGGCATCACTCTTTATAGATGTCAGTGACCTGTCACTACTTTTATGCCTGGCAGGTTGCTGCGTTAGGTGGGCATGTTTGACAGATTTTCATTTTCTGAATGTTGCAAATATTGCTGGATGCAGCACACTCCCAATTTCTACTTTAGAGAGGTGTGTGGGCCTCACTTTACAGGCACTGACAAGCACTTTGTTTGAAGCAAAGCATACTGATGCCATTGGCCCTGTGAAAGCTAGGATTGGCCAGTATCGAGGTATTGAGAAATCCCAAAGGTATTATTTTTAATACCGTCAAAAATACAGACGCTTCTCAGGTTCTAATTGGCATATGACAATGGAGACATAATGTGCAATGACCAGCAGCAGTTTCTTTGTATTTCCTCTGTAACATTTATCAGTGAAAGGTAGTGTAGTTAAATGAAGCGCATGCCAGGCATGATGTGAGTGCATTTAGGCTGACAGCAGCCAGGGTCACTTCTTTCAGAGGCAAAACAACTGGAACAGCTTTATAACAGTGAATTATGACAGTGAATTCACTCAGAAAATGAAATCTGTGATAAAGTCTGGATGAGGGAGAGACTCCACTGGGCTACTAATCCGTGTTATTTGTTCGCCTTTCTGTGCTGCTGGGTGTCTAATCTCTACAGCTCATGTAATGAGGCTATCTGAATTCAGCAGCCACAGAGAGGAAGGACATATTGGTTAAATAAAGATAATGACTGACCTCATCAAGTGGCTAGTGTCTGGGCAGTGGGCACATTTAAGAATGGAGGAGTTTATTAGAGTTCATTGAAAGGGAATGGCAAATCATTTTGGGAATGTCAAGGTTGAGGAACAACTTAAGGCCGCAGGGTTACTTCCATAGACTATATGGATATATATTGTATAATATATGGTTGGGTCTCCATGTCGTCGTCCACAGGTTTCTGAAAGGCCACTGGGCCTTACTCACTAAGGTAACATACAAATGTTCTTACTGTGCGTGCAAAATAAGTTCCCACACAAACTTACTGTCTGATTCATCAACCGTGCACCACCAGCCAATTTTGTTCTTGCCATTGTGCGCATGTTAGTGAATCAGAATATTCTAAACGGGCAGGCTTGTATCTGTTGTCTGTAATCTGCATACTGCTACACCCCCTTTTCTCCATGTAAGGAAATATGTTTGTATAGAAAAGTATAATGGAGAAAACAGTGAAGCTGTTGTAATGTCACATTCAGACAGAATCAGATGTTGCTGAGGTGTGCAGGGGTGATTATTTGTGTTTAGATCATAACCACTATGAAACAATAGGAAAATAACCTTTTATTTCTCTGATTCACCTGCTTTCTACCAGTGCTGAGCACTGCCTCGCTACATTCAGTCTGCACCACAGCTCCGCTGCCCGGGTCCGAAAAAGAAGCCAGAGAAGGCACACTTTGCAACTCATAAAAATAATTCCTTGGGCTGCATGTTGTGCCCCTGGAGAAACTGACTGTGTCTCAGGTGAAAAAGAAATAGTTTGACATTGATGTGGGAACGAGCATTAGTTAAAGGGTGTTTTCTGCGAGAGCTAGCCGTCATCATTTGTGCATATGCACGGTCTGAAGCAGTGTGTTTGTCAGCCACTGTGTCAGCTGACTGATGCTTTGAAGGAGCATGACAGCTGACTGATTAACTTTAATTTATTGTCATGTCACTAACACTCAGTCTAAGACAAGGTCACAGAATAATTATTAGACAGGTCTATAAAGCAAAAGTTTGTTTAACTTGACATGAATTCACAATTCATACATACATACAAACTTCGTCAACATCAAAACTGTAATTCAAAAACATGTAAAATTGGGATTTCAGTTTTCTTTTCCCTAAGAGGGGACGCAGGCGGACATTCTGGCTAAGTATGCCTGTTGCAAACAATTTCACACAGCTCCCTTTAGAACAATTTTATATGAAACATAGTTTTCACATAGTAATACATCTATAAACACACTCTGATGTTCCCCTTGAAAGTGTCTGTGTTGATATAAAATGTATACAAAAAAAAAAGAAAATGCAAGGCTTTCTCTAGGTTGCTGGTTCACTGTTATGGATTATATCCAGACACTAAAATCACTGCACTTTTCCTGCTTTGACAAGTCAAAATGTGTTCTATGTTAAAGGTCTATTGATAAACCTAGGGGTGACAAAAAAGGGAAAACACAGTGATCATACATTCAATTTTGCCCTTCAAAGCAGGATGTCTGTAATACTGAATACCCTACAATCAATCCTAAAAGTCATCCAAACAAATGAGACTACGGTTTTAAAATGGACACTATGGATGGTGGACAGGACATGGCCAGTGGTTATCTGTTATCTGAGCAGTTCTGCAGATTCGCCAGTGCTGAGATCATCAAAACAAGACATTGATGTGAAAAATTAATATGACCTCCTCCTGACCCTTGGGCCTGCAGAAAAGACAGCTAAATATAACCAGTCCTACAGTCACCACACCAGGTGAGGGTCAGCAGTTGGATCCCAGCAACTACTTGTCCCGCCTTAATGTCCTTCAGCAACAGGGTTCATTTTATTATCTGTCTCACTGGATCAAATGGTCAGAGTAAATGGCTACAAATTACACTGTAAACATACTACCTGAGCCAAAGTATTCAGCACAGCATCACTGGTCTAACACAATCTTTCTATAAGCCCTTGTACATACATGAATACTGCATTAATATCTAAAAATCCCATGAATATTGTAAGAAAGCAACTTCTAAGGATGAAAAAGCTTTAATTCCCTGAGGGTCCAAAGGTAAGTAGGAGAGCAGCTGTGATTGAACAGTTTGTGCTCAAAACCACTCCACAAGCTTTTAGACTTCAAAGCTTTTCTTTCAAAGCAGCCCAAGAAATAGCCCAGGTGATGTGAGCCGAGCCCTGACCAAAGTACAACTCCATTAAATCTTGACGCAGGAGGAGAATATTAACCACTGGACTGGATTTTTCAGTGCAGCACAACCCATTTAGAATGTACTGCATTTTAAGTCTTAAACTTTCTATTCACGCAGTTTTTGGTTGGGAAAGTGGTCTTAAAATCACCTAAGTCCCTTTATTTCCAACTCTTCCATTCAGATGCTCTAGACTAGGGTTGTCACGATACCAGAATTTCAGTAGTCGATACCAATACCTGTGATTTTCCACGATTCTCGATACTAATTCGATACCATGATTAAAAAAAAAACAACAGAACCCATGTACTTTTAAATTCACTAATTTATTGAAAACTGCTTTAAACTGTCAAGTATTTAACACCACTATAAAAACAAGCAATACTGTGCTTATGGGGATCTCTGTGTACATGGAATAGTTTCTGCTTGGTAACTGATATTTGGGGTTGAGTTGCTCAAGCATTTGGCGAAATCCATATTTTTCTACTGTGTAGATGGGGACTTGATCGATGCACAGAAACTCTGCTACTGCCCTATTCAGTTTTTTTGCTTCGTTT
>JAJHUR010110649.1:4417-18738 GCA_027495735.1 Lutjanus campechanus | reverse complement strand
CAGATTTTTCATTTTTAAACTTGATGTTTTCAGACCCAACTGATGTTGACTCAAGTGACATCACTTGAGGCAATCCATCAGACATTACGCAGCTCCGTCTGGAGCCACAAAAAGTTTTAAGCTACTCTTTCCCCCATATAAAGCAGGTTATGGTCATTTTGTAAACAGGATTTAATATATGAAGTTGGTGTTCCCTTTAAATACAAACCTATCAGAATTACCTTTGTGTGACTTTGTTTTCTTCTTTCCTCGTGGCTCCTGATCAGAAATGTCATCATGCTGTAAGAATAAAAAATAATTAAATTCCAACAATAAAAACATATCAGCAAGCTACATCAGCCTATTTAAACCTGGTATGGACATATTATCAAAACAAGGAAAAAACACATGTTAATACACAGCGTAAATGTGGTGGATGTTTCAGCTACACTACTCACTGTCCCTTTCTGCTTCCTCTTGTTGGCACTGCTGTGGTCTCTCAAGTCTCCATTCTCGTCCTCGAAGTCTGGCTCCACCTTCACAGAGACGGCTTTGATCTTCTGACTGCTGCAACCTTCCTGTGCTGCACCAGGCTGTGTCTGAGAATCTGACTGTGTTTCTGTGTGAGAGTCCGTGGTGTTTGTAGTGTCCCGGGGTGGAGTAGCAGGAGGAGGAGGAGGAGGTAGTCTGGTCCAGTGTGCACCTGAAGGAGTGTCTGGGACTGACTCCCAGTGGAAGCCCTCTGACAGAGGCAAGTCCTCTGCTTTTGTTGAGGTTTCTTGGTCAGACAGAGGGTTTGCCAGTTGTAGCCACCTGTTACCACACAGATTTAAAACGACATACTAATATAAAAACAGGAAGGGTCCCTTCAACTTTTCCAAAGTCAAATTCAGGCTGTCTTTTCGAGCTTTCCAGCATCTTACAGCTGTGGTAAATAACATATGTATATCAAAATGATCATTTCACTTCTTCATCACATTCAATCAGATGTTATTGTGTTCTAAACAACCGAAATTATGTTTCAAAATAAAATTCTACAGAGGGGTGACAAATCAAAAGACATCAAAACAAAGTTTCATGTCTCAAAATTAAGAGTGTAAGAAAATATCAAAATATTGAGTATTGCAACATTATGTTTTGTGATACTGTAATGCACTGTCTCGTGATACTGTGATACATGCAAAGATTCATTCTAGTGGTTCAGTCTGTATCGTGTTTAAACCTCTGACTGCCAGACAGCAGTGTTATTATCTATTTTCACTGTTCTGATTGCATTAAAAAAGTTAACGTTAGTTAGTTAACTTAAATGCTATGCACATGTTTGTTTATACCATATGCATATGCATGGTAGTTATAGCAGATTTATACTATGGCAGTTTTCCTAAAATTATATTTAAAAAATAGCAATATAGCATCTTTCCAGTATTGCAATCGCAATACTGACTAGCAACCCCTGTATTGCGATATGGATCATATCACCAGATTCTACTCTGAGCCTTAGTCAAAACATGTGACCTGTCTGTAAGCAGACTTGGCATCCTACACAACATGGCTGAACCAATATCAAACTTATATTATTAATTTATCTAAAAAGCAAACTATTCACTTAGGTAGTGACTATGAAAGTAGTGCAATAACAGTTTCCAGTAGTTTCACACACTTCATCCAAAATCCAAGCACATTTCAAAGCTTGAAAACACTGCATTCAAATTCAAGAGCTTTTGAAGATTAAATGGATGCATGAGAGAAGAGGCTTACCTGGGCATGCCTTTCAACCTCTCCTGCTGCTTCTTCTTCCTCATCTGCTCGTTCCTCTCCCTCCAGCTCAGCTTGTTCGAGGTTGGTTTGAGGTCGGCCTCTCCCTGAACTCTGCTTGATTTGTGGGCGATTCGAACCTTGCGGGTGGTGTTGGGGTTGGGCTCAGGTGATGTCAACCTGCCTGAATATTGGCTCTCTAAGGACCCCTGAGGCTCACTCTCCCTGCTGTTTGAAGGTCCATTTGAGTCACTTGCAACCACTGAGCTTGTTCCTTGTGTTATTTTAACAGTCTGTTTTGGCTTCGCATGAACACCAGGATGGGATGATGCAGGAGCCGAGGAACTGACTGAGCCTCCTGCTGGCTGCCCCTTTTGAGCTCCAGCCAAACGGACAGCCGCCTCACTGTTCTGCCTCCGGGCTTCACGATCTGCTCTACACGGCTCCCTCACACCCAGGGCTCTTCTGATTTGCCGAAGCATCGCACTGACGTCGACGTCCCGTATGTGAGCCGCGTTGGCGGATCTGTTTGCTGAAGCAGGTTGAGCCGAACCTTCTTGTTCCGTACTCTCATTCTGTCCGTGATCGAAGAATATGGCTCCGCTCTGAGGGAGGTTATCACTGGTAAAGTCTGTCCCACTACCATACTGCTTGTTGTAACGGTCGTGTTGGCTGATGTCAGGCCATGGTGTCTGTTCTGGCGGGTTAGTGGCACCTCCCTGGGTGTTGTGTGGTCTTCTAACAGGTGTGTCTGGTTGGAAGCGCTCTGTTTTGACTTTGCTGCTCTGAGTGTTGATAGAAAAGTTGTCATCATACCTCAAGTGGTGAGCTGATTGGGTGAACTGGCTCCGAACATGAGGGTGTGGCCAAATTTGACCTGCAGCTGATTTTCCGCTTTCATTCTGCTGAGGTGATTCTCTATGGTGAGGAGGTCTTTGCAAACTGGATACTTTATTCTCTTTGTTTTGAACAACAGCATTGCTGCTTCCTCCCTGGTGGGCTTCCTGTTTCATGACCTTCATGTTCACTTGTTTGGATTTTTCCTGCCTTACCACTTTGGACGACACCGTGTTTTTGCTGGTGGCTCCCCGTAGCATTTCTGCACGCCTCTGCCCGGCTAGCTGCTTCAATTTCTTTTTCTTCTTTTTTTCTTCTTTCTTCCTGTGATGGGAAGAGCCAGTGTTTCAAAACAACAACATAATATATCATGGAAAGAATAAAATGCAAGATCTAAAGCCTCCAAAAGACTGTGAGATTTCAGCAGTCTTAAAAGTTTATTGCATGCCACACTGTGTGACACAGATCTAATCAACTTGGGTACAACATCAAGTTTGATGTAGCTTGACTGTACGATGATCACACCTACTGAATCATAGGCTTTGACGCAACATAATATATACATACCTCGCTATATTTTTATTTTTATATTTTTTATATTTCACTTTTATTGCACTATACGATATATCTTTCTTGATCTTGTAAGGAGCACCTGTAACGTCAACAATTTCCCCTTGGGTATAAATAAAGTATTTCTGATTCTGATTCTGATATACAAGAAAACTACATCAGTGTGTATCACTCATCTGCACTGCCATAGTGGTAAACAAGGAAGCTACACATGAATTGAGCTCTTGGAATAGTGGTATTTATGTGTATGGAAAAAAGAGACAATGTTAAATATTTGTAGTATGCTAAGTATAGTGCTGTCAAGCGATTAAAAAAAAAAGAGAGATTAATTATGATCTGTAAGTAATTGATCTTATTCATTTCTTTTTTAATCTCACCTAAAAATTGCTGAGAAAAGCCCTCAACTTGAGGTATTTTCATTTAAATTCGTTACATTATTGTGGCAGATCAAAATATTGATATATAACAAAAACAGACTTTTAACAGATTGAACAGATGCAGTCCTAGCCTTGAGCCACGTTAGTTGTGGCTGCACTCGCGACTGGGTGCTTTGTGTGATATGGTAGGTAGGCTAAACTTGAGCTGCTTCGGTGGTAAGCAAACTCCTTCTTACAAAGAAGGCATATCACTCTACCTTTATGAATGGTGCCGTCGGGGCGTTTTTGAAATCTATTTCCCATTCATTGGACCGAAAACTCACATGCTCCTCCATTTTCACGTCTCCTCTCCGCTACTCACCGCTCCTCACCTTGCCTTCCCAACGACAATGAGAGCCTATCAGCTTATGCTAAACAAGCCCAAACACAATGACAGCCAATCAAATTTCCCTTCAGGGTGTGACTGACCATTGTTTTCCACCCCCAACAACTCAAGCACAAGAAGCTCAACACATAAAAACGGATAAAAAGGCAACTCGCATATAGAAACAGTAAAGTTAGAGATTAAAAATTAGATTAACGCGATTAAAAACATAACGCGCTAAATATGACTGTAATTAATTAATTGCAATTAACACGATAATTTGACACCCCTAGCTAAGTATGCTAAAATTGCTAACTTAAACGTCTCTTCGGGCGTTTCTGTTGGTTGGCTAGTAGATGTCGGTCCTATCAGCAGTCACATTGCAAGTAAATGTAAATGAAAATGTAAATTTTGTATTTGCTATCTTCCAAAATTCAAATATTTCTATTGTTATGAGTTTGTTCAGAACATGGTGGTTTATTGTGGTGATTTATGTAATTAATTGTCATTTTTGAGGTGTTATTGTTACACCATGAGTGAGGTGGCATTTCTTAACTCCAGCTGTATCACTTCACAAGAATTTGGAATACATTTCCCTTATATAAGATACAAATACAAAATAAAAGCACTCAATTTGTACAGTTTTGTACTAACAGAACATGTGGTGTTGTGGACTTGACAATGCAGATTAGTGTCTCAAGTCCAATACCTGATGAATGCCTCATGTCAGTATTGGGCCCCCGACACTGATACTGGATAGGATCAGTCCCATCTCTAATTCTGAGATGTTATCATAGGTTTCTGACACTGTCAGACTTTTGTCCTGGCCTATTTTGGGCTGCTGTGACAATGCCCATCTTGAACCTCTCTCACAGTGTGATTTGCAGCCAACACCAAATATATCGCCCCGTTTCCTTCATTTTGGTCATCTTTCTTCTGGAACAGCCCAAAATCGCACAGTGTATACAGGCTTAATACTGTCACACTGACTCAATAACAGATAAACAGGTGAAACTCTTACGCCTTCTGCTTCAGCTGCTTGTTTCTCTCCAGAATTTGACTCATGGTCTCTGCGCTCAGAATCTTCATTAGAGGAGGAGGCTTTACATTTCTGGACATCAAGGTCTTCAACTTGGCTTTGTGTTGAGCTGTGGAGATGTGCGCAGCGTATTCAATGAAACCCATGGACGATTCCTTACACGCCTGACAACTATGACGCGAGTCCCTGTTGATGAAAGAACATAACAACAGATTTGTCAGATATAAGTAGATGTCAGAGCCCCTGCTCTAAGGAAGCAATGTTGAAGATGCTAGCGTTCAAATATGAGTACTGCAGTCCAAATAACAAGTTGAAGCTATAAATAGTATATTGAATAGGCTGACACCCTGGACCTTTAGGGAATATACACGTTTTTCTACAAATGGATTTTTTAAAAGTCTCAGATGAAGAAATGCCTCAGACCAAGTGCATTATGTAAGTTTTACTTTGAAAAGTACTGGTGTATTTTTGCATCCCTCATGAAAAACAGAACAGTATACGTGACAAATATTACTCACTTGCCCAAGACGGTCTCGAGCTCTCTGTGATGCAGCATACTGTGCATATGCTCCTGTTCTTCCTGCAGTTGAGAGTCATATTGTCAAGATTATAGATCATTTGTAATATGTTAAAAAATCCCACATTAGCCAGCATTAATACTCATTTAAATGCCTCTGTGAAGGAAGAGCCACTTACATGTTTCAAATATGATCTACGACACAGAACACAATAGACATATTTGGGCCTCTTCTTGCTCTGTGGGAAGGATGAAGCTGATGGTGCATTGCTGTTCTTCACGGGGGTTTTACCCACCTTCGCATGCGGGGTTGGAACCTTCGCCATTTCTGAACAGGTGAAACAAAAAACAAATGATTAGCACTGCAACGATTAGTCAGTTAATCAATTAGCTGATTGAAAGAAAATTAGTTCCCAGCTACTACAACTGTAACTGTTCTTTGTTTTTGTTGTCATAGTGATGTCAGTTAGATTTGATTTGGTCAGAGATGGAACATTAAATCATCCACTTCGCTCACTATTTCTTAACTTTTCTCTGCCTCAGGTGTGCATAAACTACAGGTTATATGAACTTCTTTCTAAAATACAATAAGTGAAAAGGTCAGTTATTTTATTAATATCAACCACGAGAAGCAGGTATCTTTTTTTTTTTTTTGGTTATAACTATCGGTTGAATAAAAATCATTATCGTGCATCCCTAAATAATACTTTTAACATCAGAGCCTCAATTTTAAGCATAACTAAGACCCAAACAGCAACAGGTATGAGACAAAACTAGAATTACTGCCCAAATCCCACAGCTGTATTAACTGCACAGAGAAAAGACTGCTAATAGATTATAGACTGTTGATAGCATTTGCGTTATATCGGCATTACGGTGCATTCTGGACACTGTAACGTTAACTGTTGATTATCGAGTCTAAACATATGACAGCAGCACAACGTGGTTGTGTAGTTACAACTAGCCAGTAGCGTCCACTGAGAGGTTAACACGTTTGAGACAGGTACACATTAACGGTCACTGAGCTACAACTAACACAAGCTTCTGGAAAAAGTCAATGGGATTTAGCTAAATTATTTATAGTGAACAAAATATTAGGGTTAAATTGGAAATAAATCATAATTACCAGACAAATTTCACATGGCAACAAGACTCAACTGCTGCTCAACCGCCATGTTTGGCTGCGTGAATTACGTCGCGTTTACGTCGTCCAATCGTTCGCTGAAGATGAGACAGGAAGTGTGACAGTGGGCCGTTTCCTCGATCTACAAAACATGAGATGAGACACATTTAACACATTGCTGCGGTGGGCGGGATTGAGGGTGTTTTACACCTCTAATGAGCCTCGGGAATTGCTGCTCAATGCGGAAGAGGAGTTTTTGCTAAGAAAAAATAAGTAGCTGTTTACAGTGTGTTATCGACAACTGACGTAAAAAAACGGTTTTAGGTTAAAATGTGTAACGGCTGTATGCAGAAAGAGTACCCGGACCGGGTAAGTTAAGAAAACTGAGACCTTACTACTTGTTTTGACGGACAAACGTTAATCTACAATACTAGTAATAACATAGCTAACTACCTACTAACATAGGTGGCGAAGTGTAACATTAATTAATGTAGTTAGGTTCGGGAGTGTCAAAGTAATTTTAGTTCATAGGCCACATACAGGGCCGGACCAGTGCAAACAACTGCACAATAACACACAAATAACAGCACCTCCAAATTGTGCTATTTTTTAGTGTGAAGACGTAAAAGTACATTATGAAAACCTTCACCATTATTGAACTAGCCACTTATGAATCACATAACGAACAGCCTGAGATGTCTTAAGAAAAATGAATAGGGGAGTGGAGGGGATCTTGTCACGTGGGTATGTTGGCACATCGGTTCTGTCTTGCTATCTAAACTACTCACTGTTCTGAGGTCATTTTGCTTTTGACATGCAGTATATGTCACTGTAATCATATTTGTCAACTATAAAAGTAAAAAACTAAAACAAAGCTGCACTATTTATGTAATAAAGCTGTGCATGCTCAGTTATATTGTTTTTACAGATGATAGAGGAGAGATGTGTATTTTGATACCTAAACAATGGTCCTGTACTAAATTTAGCTTGTGGTATAGTGGTATAGAGCAATTGCACACATCATTCTGGGGCAAGCTGTGTCAGTGCTGTCACATGTGACAATTTACTTCAATCTGCATTATCCAGCTGCAGCCCTGAAGACATAAACTTTACTAGCTGCTAAAGTTGGTGGCTGCTATGCAACATGTAAACAACGTGTGTTGATATACTGCTTCACACAGTATTAGTAGTAGTAGTAATTAAATTGTTATTTCACCACAAAATGGTCGAAATACATAGCAGAGTGTGTAACAAGTATTTAATAATATAATAATTATAATGATAAAATGTGTTTTTGTAGAGATATGCAAACAGAAGGAAGAAAAGAAAGAAAGCCAGTTAAAATGGTTAAAAATTATAAACGAAAGATCAACAATGGCAGCACACCTGACATAATGCCAAGAAGAAGACTGCCCTTTATTAGTCCCCTTGGGGGAAATTCAAAATTCATTCAAAAATGCAATGTAACAGTTTATCCCCCATAGTGTAACAGTTTACCCAGTGATGGGGCAACTTGTCTCAGATGCATATTCTGTATATAACTTACAGTGAGAATCAAAAATCTAAATATTATATATTTGTGCACAAGAATTTATTAATTAATTTAATATGGAAAATTAGTAAAAATAAATAAATAAATAAAATTAAAAAAGTGCGACAAGATGCCCCGCTCTCCCCTATAATTTCCACAATGTCTCAGTTTTTCCACAATTAGTCAGTCTAACGTCATTACATTTGCATTACAAAATACAGATCACAGTGGATCTACAAATGCACAAAACATTTATGTATTTTGGGACTGAACAACAATGAAGTATTATACTTATTTATTATAATTTATTTGAACAACTTCTAGATTTAGATCTAGAAATTCTTTTAATTTGCTAGACATTTACACTGTGTAGTAATGCTGGCATCACCTCTGCCATACAAACCATTGAAAAAAACTAAGGTTTTGGTAATGCCTTAGCAATGAGGTTCCACCAATATTGTTTTAAGATTGAAGTCTGATGCAGATTATTTTGTAAGATGCTGACTGACAATATTTTGCACAATGTTCAGCATTCAGCTCTGGATATCCACAGTTTTTATTCTTTGTAAAGTCATCCACTGGGCCAAATTAGACCCTATGATGGGCTGGTTCTGGCCCACAGGCTGTACATTTGACACCCCTGAGTTAGGTTAACCAACCAAATCAAATGATGATGCACTTGTATAATGCTCAAGTATACGACTCAGGATGTTTTTGAGAAAGAAAAAAGATTTAAATGTGATGTTATCAAATTGAGTGTTGCTGTGATGTCCCGCTCAGGGGAACACATGTCTGGAGAACGGCTCTTACCTGATGAACTACCTGGGCTGTGCCAACTGCCATCAGAGGGACTTTGTGCTGATCAGCAATAAAGCCACAGAGGATGAAGATGGAGAGGAGATAGTCACATATGACCGTTAGTCACTTTTCTTGTGTTTCCACTAGGGTAGAAAATGTTGTTTGTTTGTTGTTGTTGTTGTTTTCATGTCCCAGTGAACTGTTTTCAATGTTGTGGAGAGGAACCTCCAGATAATACGGTACAAGCAGTTTATATAAGGCAGTTCTGGGGATATTAATCAGGTGTACCAGGCCCCGTAGTTCAGTTTAAGGTAAACTTTAGTGCTACAGCACACAGTGATATTTTAGTTTCAGACAATAGTCTTTGTGGCAATTTGGGGAAGGTGGTTTTCCTGTTTCAACATGACAGTGTCATGGTCCAGAAATGTTTTCTCAGTTTGGTGTGAAAGAACTTCACTAGCCAACACAGGGACACTTAAAAGGGATAGTTAGAATTATTTGAAGTGGGTTTGTATGAAGTACTTAACCATAGTCAGTGTATTACCTACAGTAGATAGCAGTCAGCATGCCTCCAGTTTGGAGAAGCAGCAGGATTACTGGTGTTGGAAGCTAAGCAATGAACTGCTGTGGACATGTTCCACAGAAAAATGTATTTTAGTCATCTAAAAAGATCAGTGGTGTATGCTATATTTAGAATATTTTCATAGCTTTACCTTGTCGATAGATCACCTTTTCTGATGGGAGCCAAATATGGCTCTCTCTAAAACCACCAGACGCCCTTCTACTGCTGCCTTGATCAATTAGTTTGTTTGTGATATTGTGTGACTTTGGTGAATCTGAACTAACCTTTTAAAACACCGAAATCACACAATAACACAAACAAACTTCTGGATCGAGGCAGCGGTAGACCAGTAACTTCTGTGCTCTGTGAGCTAAAATTATTGTTTTTGCTGACTGAGTTTGGTTGGAGAGAGCAATATTTGGATTATATAATGGCAGTTTCCTGTCAGAAAAAACTGTCTTTCCTGCATGGTAAAGTATAAAAATATTCTAAATATAGCATATACAGGTGGCTAAGTTACATTTTGTTGTTGACCCTGTATACAGCCATACATTGCTTAACTTCCCTGCTGGTACTCCTCTCTACTTCCCCAAACCGTGGTGCATGCTGATGGCAGTCTACACTGAATACGGATAAGTACCTCATACAAACCCACTTCAGATAATCCCAACTATCCCTTTAACCTCATTCAACACTTTTGTGATGAACTTTGTGGAATATTAAGTGTGAGCCAGGCCTTATCATCCAACATCACTGGCCCATCTCAGTAATTCTCTTGTGGCTGAATGAGATCAAATTCTCGCAGCCAGCTTCCAAAATCTTGTAAAAATCCTGTAAAAGAGGGTGGAGGCTGTTATAGCTGCATGTTAATGCCGATGTAAGGCATCTGATTGGTTTTGGCCATATAGTGTATTTGGTTTCCTGCCATAAGGATCTTGAGAAGAAGAGAGAATTATCAGACTCTTTCACAACTTTCCAAAAGTTATTTGCTAGTGGCAATTCTGTAATCCTTCTGAGATTCTCATCTACAGCATATTTAAAAATAATCCTCTAATAACTAACTCTATTTGTCTTTCCAGATGTTTGTAAAAACTGTGACCATGTCATCGCCAGGCACGAATACACGTTCTCTGTTGTTGATGAATATCAGGTAAGGTATCTGTATGCTGGTTTATGACCATAATTAAGTAGATTCATAAGCGAGGAAGATATTGTAGATTTTTAATTGGGCCAAAACCTGTTATCTAAGATATTACACAGTATTAGCACACAGCATTAAAGGGATAGTTTGGATTATTTGAAGTGGGGTTTTATGAGGTACTTATCTATAGTCAGTTGTATTACCTACCTACAGTGGATAGTTGGCACGGCCCCAGTTTGGAGGTGTAGAGAGGGGTACCGGTGTAGGACGCTAAACAATGTACTGTTGTGGACAGGGTCAGCAGCAAAAGGTATTTTAGCCACCTGAAAAAATACATATCAGAGCAAGTGTACAGCCCAGACAGCCCTTTCCAACGGGAAACTCTCAACCATCTGAACTCCATAGGCAAAATCAGCACTTTTAACTTGCAGAAAATGGGAGTTGTTGGTCTTCTGCTGCCGAAAACTGTTATTTGTTGACTTTGGTGTGAACTAACCTTTTAAAACATGGACGCCACACAAGCAAACTAAACAATCAAGGCAGCAGTAGACCAGCAACTCCTGTGTTCTGTGAGGTAAAATTACAGATTTTCCTTAAGGAGCCTGGTTGTTTTGAAGAGAGCGATATTTGGATTATATAATGGCAGTTTCCTGCTGGAAAAGGCTGTCAGATGAGTTAGTAAAGCAGTGAAATTATTCCAAATGCAGCATACACTTAAACTGATAATTGAAACTGATTTTTTTTTAAGTAGACCTTTTTAAAATGGCCAAAATACATTTTGCTCCTGACCCTGTTCACAGCAGTACACTGCTTAGCCTCTATGCTGGTACTCCTCTCTGCTTCTCCAAACTGGAGGCGTGCAGACCGCCATTTATTGAAGGTAATATGCCAAATATAGATAAGCACCTCACACAACCCCACCTCAAATAAACTGAACTATCCTTTCAGTGGTTAGTTGTTGCCACTGTCTCGTCCTGTAGAGTGTTCATGTGTTTGCTTTGTGTTTTGCAGGAGTACACTATGCTCTGCATGCTGTGTGGAAAGGCAGAGGACTCCATCAGTGTGTTACCCGATGACCCCAGACAGTCTGCACCTCTCTTCTAGACCTCAGACCTGCAGCTCATGATCGAGTGTCACCACCATGTACATGCTACTTGCTGCTTCAGGGTTACAAGCTTTTCTATCATGCATTCAACTTGTTACGCACATCTTGTGCACCATATTTTAAGGTCTTAGCTGTTTATGAACTACTGTATGACTGATATCAAATGAGTAAGACATATAACTTTTTATTACCCCTCAATGACGACAACAAATATTATGTGTGTCAATTGACAATGTACTTTAAATAAACATTTTTTACTACTAAGAATTTTATTACCGCCTGCATTTTACTGCTCGACACACATCTGATGTTACAAAGTCAGAATGACAAGATAAGAGAGCCAATCTATCTAGCTATAGAAAAAAAAGCTCAAAAATAGCTATAATTTGTTTAAAGAGTGTCTCCATCTGTGTTCTTTTTTGGGTTTTTAAAATGGAAGCTGTTAGCAAAAAGTGGTGATGTATGTATCACGTAAGATTTTTATGTAGCAACGTCATCGTGCAGAAATGTAATGTGGGAAACTTTTTTCAGAAGGGTTTGGGAAAAGAGCACTTTAGAGCTAAAACATAACGCCCTATGATCAAAGTTTGAAAGCTTGAATTTGAATACATAAACAGCACTACTGGAAAGCAACAGAATGGTGAAGAAAACCTCCAAAAAAAATGGACCTGCCTTTTAAAAAAAACACTAACTAAAGTTCAAATGTCAGGAATTCTTAAAAACAAGTTAATTTAGCTGTTTATGTGGTTCAAAGTTATTTATTTTGCTGAAAAGCATGTCCCAAAATAGCATAGCTAATAGCCACCAAACTGGAGTGCTTTTGATTATGTTAAACACAGAACTTATTTGTGAAGCTACATGAGATTTAAAGTTTACTCCTCCCTTTGGAATCAGCAGCTGACATAGAAATGTTCCACAAGGTCGAGAACAAACTTTGAAATTTACATTTGTAAGCCAACATAAGCAAGAAGTCTTTTAAGTGCTGAGAAAAAAAATGGAAAATTTGAACAGAACAGCTGCTGAGTGGACCTTTTTGTGAGATTGTTCTTGTTAATTTGGTTGCTTATTTTAGTTTCAACACCTGGCCATTTGTTGTGGTTTCAGTTTCCTGTGTAGCAGTCAAGATTCGTAATCTGCTGTTATCAACCATACTGGAAACCTCACATCTAATACATCCATTTCCTCCTTTACAGACACTGATAACCCTGGTTTTTGTTTTAAAAAGCCCATAGGATGATGAATCTCACTTTTTTCCAGGAATTTTAGACCTCATCTCTGTTTAAATGTAAGCTGTCTTTGTCCTTGTCCACATGGTCTTTTACTTCCTGTACATTACTGCTGTTGAAACTTGTGGCCACAAGCTGTCCCACAGATGCAGGAGGCTTCATTTCATTGCGGCTGTCATCTTGGACCCCGCCGCCCCCTCCATTCAGTCACCAGCTCGTCAGCAGTCTCTCTTGTGCTTACAGGGACATCCGTCTTAGAAAACAGCTGCTTGGACAGAATTTGACAAGTGACTGTTCTCAGGGGGCATATTGCAGTCTCAGTTGGTGTGACTCGAGTATAAAATCCACTACTTCATCATTCAAGCATGTTTAGTCCACGTTTAACTCTCTACTTTGACTTGTCTTTTCCCATTTATCTGATCAGTGACAGTGCTGCAAAGCTTGGGACTATTTCTTACATAGAAAGTAGCTCTAATAAGATCCGTTCACAGCTGACATCTGTGGATCATCCAGAGGAACTGGGACGCTGGGGCAATTACAGATTTTTAAATCTTAGTTTCCATTGCTGCAAACAAATTCCATTCAATTGCATCAAAATCTCAGACCACTTAAAGGGATAGTTTGGATTATTTGAAGTGTGGTTGTATGAGGTACTTACATATAGTCAGTGTATTACCTACAGTAGATGGTGGTGAGCACGCTACCAGTTTGAAGCATGAAGAGTACTGCTGTGGACAGGGTCAGCAGGATACCTTGCTGTCAGACAGCCTTTACAATGGGAAATTGCTATTATATAAGCCAGGTCGTGCTCTCCAAAGCCACCAGACTGCTTTGGCAAAATCAATAATTTTACCTCAGAACATGAGATTTGCTGGTCTACTGCTGCCTCAACCTGTTAGTTTGCTTTACTGTGTGACTTCAGTGTTTTGAAGCAGAGGTTCTCAATGTTTTCTCAGCCCAGGACACCTCACAAGATACAAAATATACAGGGGACTCCCTCATGTAGGGCCACTGGAATAATCTGACATAGGCCTGGCCTGTTATTTTACACTTCTTACACTTAATTACTGTATGAGACTTTTTAATTTTTTTTTTAAAGATTTTTTTTCAGGCTTTTTGTCTTTATTTGATGGGGACGACTGAAGATATGACAAGAAAATGGGTAGAGAGAGAGGGGATGACATGCAGCAAATAGGCTGCAAGCAGGAGTTAAAGCAGTGACTGCTTGACTGGCAGAAGGAAGATTTATATAATTAGTAATCAGTTATAGATTGTTGTTCCAAAAAATTCAAATATTTGTTGAACTATAACGCCATTTGTAAAAAACAACAAAACACAATTTTTATGTCAGGCAGAGTACCATGGACCCCTATTTGAAAACCACTGTTCTAAAGGGT
>JAJHUR010110645.1:868-16628 GCA_027495735.1 Lutjanus campechanus | reverse complement strand
AGGGCACGCTGGAGGGACTATGTCTCTCGGCTGGCCTGGGAACGCCTCGGGATTCCCCCGGAAGAGCTGGAGGAAGTGTCTGGGGAGAGGGAAGTCTGGGTATCCCTGCTCAGACTGCTGCCCCCGCGACCCGGTTCCGGATAAGCGGGTGAAGATGGATGGATGGATGGAAAAGTTAACAAGAGCTGTCTTCTTAGTCTTAGTCTTCTAGTCACTTAGTCTTCTTAGTAAGACTAAGAAGTGGAACAACTTAGAAAAATTTAGAGTTGATGCATTTGTAACTGAAACCAAGAAGTACTGAGGACTGTGTGCCGTGACTCTTTTTGCAACTTCTTGCTGGGTGAAGTTTTTGCTAAGTCAAGCTACCATATAGTGAACCATAGTCCATAAGTGACAGCTGATTTGTAGCACTGCAGGGAGAGTTATGTGTACTGAATTGTGTGAGCTACACCTGTTGAATTTTACTGCTGTAAGATATTAAAGGGTGTAAAAACTACTGTTAAAAAATAAATTATAAATTCTATATTTACACTGGATGGGAAAAAATGGATGTGCAATGTGGCTCATTTCCTTTATGTAGTTGCTAACGATTATTTTGCATTTTGAGAATGTTGATGAAGTGTTAATTAATTATGGCCATAATTAACCTTTTAAACGTGTCATATTTTGCAAGTTAGAATAAAACCTTTGTCATGCAATGCTGCCTTTAAGTAAATATTCAGTTCCATAAATCTTTCACTTGTTTCATTATCTTTTTGTTTTAGAGGTCAGGCAAAATGAGCTAATCTCTAGATCTCAATACTGAAACATTAGAATTAAAGACACATTATTTATAGGATATGTCTGCATTTTACAGTTGTTTTTATAATATGAAGAAAACTCAAAGTACAGTCAGATTAATGTAGATTACAACAGCAAAACTGAAGAAATAAATATGTATATATATATATATATATATATATATATATATATATATATATATATGTGTGTGTGTGTGTGTGTGTGTGTGTGTGTGTGTTTTAATCCTGCATAGTAAGTAATAATTAAGTAATAATGAAGTAATATACTGTATATAGCAACCCTGGTGCAGATGTTTACCATAATTTCACGGGGAAATTTGTTATTTATAATGTAGATACCACTGACTGGGTTCAGTGACATGGGATTCAGGGAACCGGCAGTTCTGTGATGAGTGGATAACCTGGGTCAGGACATTCTACTTCCAGTACCATTGTCCTGTTACATTATTATCTTTCATTCACTCTGCACGAATCCACTTAAGTAAATCAAGCGGGACAGCTGTGTCCAATCCAGTGTCAGTGTGTCAATAATAGGATGCAAGAATGAGAGGGTCACGTACTGTACTGTATATAACTTGCCTCATGCCTTGCTCTCTCTCTCTCTAGCTCTCTCTCTATCTCTATCTCTCTTTTGGGGGTTGTGTAACAATATGAGCGTCCATGTTATATTTCCTTTGCTTTACTCTGTCTGTGTCCTCACTGTAACTTACAGTCCAATTCCCAGCTTCACCTCTTCACCCCCATCTCCAACCAAAGTGTGCAAGCTTCAGAACAGCTTTCAGCCTGGCTTTGTGGCCAAGGGTGACTATGTCATTGGGGGGATTTTCCCCCTTCACTATAACCAGGAGATGCCAGACCTCAACAGTACCTACAGACCACCGCCAGTGAAGTGCAATGGGTGAGTTTAAAAGATGTGCTCTGAAAATCATAGTCCAATCAAAGCACAACAAACGTGTTATGAAACTCTTGTAACGAATGGATAACGCAGCATGTATATATATTAACCAGATTTTAGAATAAAGTGGACTTTTAGCCCAGAATTTCAGAAACAGTTATATAATAATACATGGTAATAATTTGTTTTATCTGTGCATAATTAACTAATAATTTGAAAGAAGTTTCATGCTCTACGTTAATTTTAACTTTTCTCTATACTTGCTGTCTTCTATGTGTGTGTGTGTGTGTGTGTGTGTGTGTGTGTGTGTGTGTGTGTGTGTTTGTGCCTGTGGGGTGGCAGCTTTGATCCCAGAGCTTTCCGCTGGGCTCAGACTATGAGGCTGGCAGTGGAGGAGATAAACCAAAGTACAGAGCTATTGCCCAACTACACCCTTGGATACAAAATCTTTGATTCATGTGCATATCCACTGACTGGCCAGAGGGCTGCCCTGGCTGTGTTGAATGGGTTGAGCGAGGACGACTCTCTCATGTGCAGCGGTGCCTCTCCGCTTCTCGCTGTAATTGGGGAATCTGGTTCTGCACAGTCTATTGTGGTGTCCAGAATCCTGCAGCCATTCAGAATCCCGATGGTAATGACAACACTTTTCATCTGTAATCCCTCAAAACATTAACATGTTACCCTATTATATATGCTACTGTACACTGTGCTCTCTTTTCCCCTCTTTACACAGATCAGCTACTTTTCATCGTGTGCTTGTTTGTCAGATCGAAGGAAATATCCTACCTTCTTCAGAGTAATCCCTAATGATGACTATCAGGTGAAAATTTGGCCTCAGTATAAAAAGGGTTTGATAACATGTCAGTGATGTAGCAGTAAAAATGTTATATATTTCTGTGTTGTCCAGTGAAAACCTCACAGCTCCTGAAATCAACTCTTTGACTAAGATCACTGCTGTTTTGTCATCCTAACTGCCATGCATTAGAGTTTATGAAAGACAGCATTGTAAAACTTTATCAACAGGGCTGCACAATTAATCGAAATATTATTAAAACTGGAATGTAGCTAAGTGCAACATCCAAATAGCAGAAGCTGCTATTTGGATGTTGCACTTAGCAACATCCAAATAGCAGTTTTGAATAAAGGAAAAATGACAAATGACAAAATGGCATCATCATGAAGAGCTGTGGTGCTGCTGAATTGGCCTGGCTGACAAGTCTTCTCTAGATGGTACAGAACAAATTTCACATCATTATGATTTTTTTCCAGTGAAAATGAAATTGTAGTGTAAAAATGATCATTTTCACTAAAATAGAAATACTGTATACAATAACTGGGAATGTGCAATGCCCATGTGCAATATGCCAAATGCTAAAGTCTTACAGACTGTTTCTGTACATGTGCAATATGTCAGTGAAATACAGACTCTATTTTATACATGTGCAATATGTTCAAGAAAAATATCATTTTTCATTTCATTTTCATTTTTTTCAATCATACTGCAATTGCAATCTGTCAAAAATGATCACAATATGAATTTTTACCATATTGTGCAGCCCTATTTCTCAACCCACAAAGTAGGTGATCACCACAATTAAAAACTTACGATCTTACAATCTTCTCACTAAAAAGCCACATAAAAATGACATATAGTGCCTGTTAATGTTATCTTGCAGTGCTCTGCAAAATCAAGTGCAGAAAAATTATGAACACATGATCTATAAATGATGACAATAATCTTTTTTGAGAGTAAGTTGGCGCTCTTTTCTGTTGAACACAGGTGAAGGCCATTGCTCAGCTGCTGGTACGCTTCAACTGGACTTGGGTTGGACTGGTGCGAGGGGACCATGAATATGGGCGCTTTGCTGTGCAAGGTTTACTGAGAGAATTACAGGGTACCAAAGTGTGTGTAGCGTACCAAGAAATGATCCCTCTGCTCTACAATCGCCAGAGGGCACTGGAGATCATGCAGGTAGATAAAAAGACACACTGCATGAAGTCACTTCAAGTTCATGTTGTTTTTTCTGGGAAAATCCAAAGGATGTAATGATCTTGCATGTTCCCAAGTGTCTTGTCTCTCTTCAGCACTTCAGCACTTCAGCTCCCTAGCAGCACTACCTAATATTAGCTTAAACATGGAGTCTGCTAGCATCAACAAATGACTGCCACCCACCACAGAAAAGCCTAACTTTACTTATCTGTGATGTGTGATGACAGTTAATCACATTCAGTCATGTGTATGTCATGTCACTGTTTTAGCTGATGCACATCATGTGTACAAGTGCGAGCAGAAGGATACCAGTGTCATGAATGGCAAGGATCTTGGAGAAGCGAACAGAGATGTTTAAGAGACCCTTTTTGTAATACAGGCAATGCAGCTAACCTGTGGATCAGGTGGGTCGGGTCATAAAAATTAATATTATGATTAACAGCGGATGAGATGCGGGTGAATGAAATAGGCTGATGTGTCTCCCTGTATCCTAACTGTGTGTGTGTGCACTTTCACTCACAATGCAACATTATTACATTAATTGCTGAAAGCACCCTGTCATCATTAAAGGGATAGTCCCCCCCCCCAAAAAAAAATTTTTTTTTAAAAATCAGTCATTATCTACCCACCCTCATGCTCATTAAAGGTCAGGTGGCTCCAAGCTAAGGATCTCCGGTGAAGATTTAGACTAAAAACATGGTGTAAATCACATCTGTCAAGTCAAATCGGGTTATATTGGGGCTTTAGAAGACTTGAATTACACTAGATGAGCAGCATGGAGGACTTACATTGTTTGGGAGATTCTGCAACACTGTTTTCCTGTGAAACTCCAGCAGTGTTTTGTGGATTAAAAAATCTAATCCCAACCTTCAATCAGCATGAGCATGAGTAGATAATGGCTGAGTTTTCATTGTTGGGTGCACTATCCCTTTAAAGTAAATTGTGAACGAAAACACTCACACTTCAATACAAAACGATCACCTGGAAGACTTGCGCTGCTCTACACAAATTGAAGGATAATTCAATGATTAGAGCGGCTGCTTTCAGTTTTGTTTCCATGCTCACAATGTCACTAGTGATGCATGATATGTTTGGTTTTATTTCAGCCAATACTGATAACCAATAATTACCTGCTTCTCATGGCCATTACTGACAAGATAACAATCATTTTACATTTTTGTATTTTAAAAAGTATTTTTAAAAGTAGTTTATGCTCACCTGAGGGTAAGAAAGGGCCAGATCTATTGAGCAAAGAGAGATGTTTTAAAACTTCACAAATATACTTTGTGAATATCAGCCCTGATATTACTCTGGCATTAACGTCAAGACTACATACTCTGTGAGAGACATTTTGGATGTGTTAAAGAACACAGGAAATTTATTAATTGACCCTGATTGTTGGATTTAAACAGTGCTTGAAGGTACAGCTGCTGTGCATAAATGCTCACACAGCTTCATCCTATTTCATCCACCTGCAACTCATCCACTATTAATTATTGTGTTAATTTTTATGACCCGTGGATTAACTCCACTGCCTTAGAAGCAGAGTGTACATGCATTGTGAACTCTATGTAGGCTGATCTTTCCATCTGAATAATGCATCCTTTGGCAGGAAAATACTGCGCCAGTGACTTTAGACCACATTTTTGTTAGTCAATGGTGCAATCGCTTTCTGCTATAAGATATCATTGTGCCAACAATGTCTGACCACACCTCATATTAAGACCAATACACCAATGGGCACACAGATGGGAGCAAGTAAATTTGCTATCTACACAAAGTGGGCACTGGGCTTGAAAATTACCACCACATCTGTCATATAGCAATAGCCAGACAGCTGTGCTGCACTGTGTGCCTCTTTGCAGCAGGCAAAAAGTAGATCCCTAGGTGTTGCTTTCAGCCCTTTTTTCCCAGTGTCCCTATGTTGGATCTATGCAGGAGAGGGGTATTGGCTTGTATTGCTATCTGCCACAGTGTCTTTTTGGTTACCACTTGATTTGGACAACATCAGATTGGCATATGACGATGTCCACAGTGAAACATAGCTTGGCACCGCATGTCCGTAACTTAGTTGTGTTTAAATTAAAAATAATAAACACATGACAACTCTATGGCAACTCTGAGAACACACTACATCAAATACAGAAGGCTTTTATTCATGATGGTAGAGGGCTTAGAGGTCAATGATTGTCAGCCATTGTGCTCCATTGGCCCAACCCTAATCACCACATGGTGTGGTAACACAAAAAAAGGTAGTTATTTCCTATTATGTCTGTGTGAGCTTTGCTGATTTTCAGTTTTAACCTGCTTTATTTTTGCCTTCTCTCTTCTTTGTGAAACCCTTTCTTTTTTGAATGTCTGCCTCTCTGTAAAGGTGATGCGCAGTTCTGCGGCAAAAGTAGTGGTGGTATTTTCAGCCGAGGGGGAGATGACACCTTTCTTGAGAGACTACATGATGCAGAACATCACAGGAATACAATGGGTGGCTAGTGAAGCTTGGGTCACAGCATCTGTCTTTGCAGGGAGCGAGTATTACCCCTACATGGGGGGAACCATTGGGTTCGGCATCAGGAAAGGACAAATATCCAGACTTAGTGACTATTTGCAGACAGTAAACCCTCAGATGTATCCCAGTAATCTTCTGGTTATGGAGCTGTGGGAGGCTCTGTATGGTTGCAGTCCTTCTCTGTCCTCTGGCTCCCAATTGCCTCGCTGCTCAGGCCAGGAGCCCCTGTTAGAGCAGCATTCAGCCTACATGAATACATCCAGCCCTAGAGTGGCATATAATGTCTATAAGGCTGTATATGCAATTGCTCATTCCCTCCACAACCTTCTTCACTGTCAACCAGGCAGTGGGCCTTTTCAAAACAACTCTTGTGTTCAAAGCAACAACATACACCCCTGGCAGGTATAATTCAGTATTCTTACTGGTACAGAATTACATACAAAATCTTGTTTGACGGAGCATTTCATGTTATCTCTTGGTTTTCAAGCTCCAATACTACCTTCAGGAAGTGACATTTAACATTGCTGGGGAGCAGGTGAACTTTGACCTGAAGGGCGACTCCATACCCTATTATGATATCCTCAACTGGCAGAGAGGCACAGGCGGGAACATTGAGTTTGTCACCGTGGGTTTGTTTGATGGAACCAAGCCTGGAGGACAGGAGCTGGTGATCCAGGAAGACAGGATCATATGGGCAGGGCATCAGAGTGAGGCAAGCTGCTCACACTGTGTTTTTACCTACATCAGATGCCAACTATTGAAGTTCTGTAGGTTGAGGTGGAGGTAAGTCAGGTGGGCAGAACAAGCTGGACCTGAGTTCCTTTGCATTCATATAGTAAACAGTACAGAGAGTATAGAGTCAAGAGATGCATGGAAATTAAATATTCCATTTGTAACACAAACATCCAAAGGCACAAAGGGCCTTCTTCAATCAAATTGTGTCTGGTAACTTAATGATAGGCGACTTTCTGAATCACCCACAGGTAGCTTCCATTTTATATTCATATATAATGAATATATATAATGAGTATAATTCCATACTCTAAAATAGCTTTTCGACAATAATCCAGTCATCAGTGTGCGTATTACAGCAAAACCTCTCCACCATTTTCTTTAGGGCTGTGTTTTCTGACAAGAAAATATATATTTTTTCAATTCATCTGTTGATTGTTTTGTCTGTAAAATGTCAGAAAATAGACACAATTTCATAATACCCTAGAATCAAAAGTGGTGACTGAAAATTGCTAAGTCCGACCAACTGCACAAAATGACTTTAAAGCCATTATCTGATCCTTAGGTGCCAGTGTCTATATGCAGTGCCAGCTGTCCTCCAGGGTCCCGGAAGGCTGTCCGTCGTGGGGAGCCTGTTTGCTGCTTTGACTGTGTACCATGTGACAGTGGCAAAATTAACAATCAGACAAGTGAGTTTAAAATCAAGCAATAAAAATCCCAACAATTTGTATTCAATATATTCTATTACAATCAATAATATTTGAATGCTGAACATTTGAAACAAGCTACTTTTTTTGACCCTCTTCCCGGTAGATTCAGTAGAGTGCACATTTTGTCCCGAGGACTTCTGGTCAAACAAAGACAGAACAGCCTGCATTCCCAAAAAGGTGGAGTTCTTGGCCTATGATTCCTTGGGTATAGCCCTGACAGTGATCTCTGTGGTGGGTGCCTGCCTCACTATAGCTGTTTTTGCAGTCTTTTTTTATCATAGAAACACAGCCATCGTCCGTGTGAATAACTCTGAACTCAGCTTTTTCATCCTGCTTGCATTGACTCTGTGTTTCTTGTGTTCCCTGGTGTTCATTGGAGAGCCAACATCTTGGTCCTGCATGCTGCGCCACACTGCTTTTAGCATCACATTTTCACTGTGCCTCTCCTGCATTCTGGGGAAGACTCTGGTGGTTTTGGCTGCTTTCACTGCCACCAGACCAGGGGACAACATCATGAAGTGGTTGGGGCCAAAGCAGCAGAGGGTCATCATCTTCAGTTGCACTCTGGTTCAGGTGGTTATCTGCGCTGCCTGGCTTATTGATGCTCCCCCATTTCCATCTCGAAATACACAATATGAACACTCAAAAATCATACTGGAGTGTAGTGTGGGCTCTAGTCTTGCATTCTGGTGTGTTCTGGGATATATTGGTCTACAGGCCTGTTTGTGCTTCATTCTAGCTTTTCTGGCCCGTAAGTTGCCAGGCAACTTCAATGAGGCCAAGTTCATCACTTTTAGCATGTTGATCTTCTGTGCAGTGTGGCTGGCATTCATCCCTGCATATATCAGCTCCCCTGGAAATTATGCAGATGCAGTGGAGTCATTTGCCATTCTGGCTTCCAGCTCTGGCTTGTTGTTCTGCCTATTCTCTCCAAAGTGTTACATTATTTTACTGAAGCCAGAAAAAAATACAAAACAGCATCTAATGGGTAAATAAAATAAGTAACATGTCATCTGTTAAAGTTTTAAAATATTTGAGAAATTACTTTAAATGTTTAATGTTATTTAAAATGTAATTTTCACAACTTATTTTTATTTCATATTTAAATTGAAAGAGTGGTGACAATTGTATGCAGTTGATATTGTAGCATTGCAACTGTAGAACAGTGTACAAGGAAATAAGTCATTACAAGGAGTGTACAACTAGGCTATAATATATATTTTAAAGAAATGATGACTTTTAAGTTTCTGAGGCTGAGTTTGTTGGGGAAAGACGTTCTGCTGATCCTCTTTGCAGCTACATCTGTGAACCCAGTTCTGGATTAATCCAATGACAGTGGGTTTAGAAATGTACACACTAGACAAGAAAATCTACAAAATACTGTGTGCTAATGTTTTATAACATGGTGAGATTTTCAGTTATCACGTAATTATTTGTCGTCAAACACAGATTACCATAAATAATTAAATTAAAGTTTTTATATTAGATCATGACTGGGGGGGGATGGAATGCACAGGGAAAGGGGAGCATGCTGCACAACACAGTGATACTGACACCAGGGCAAGGATGAGAAAAAAGCTGTATAATTGAACACCTTGCTACTAGTAGAGCCTATACTACTGCTACTATTACTACCATTACAACTACCACTGCTACTGCCATTGTGGCGTAATTCATTTAAATACTGCATATTGTTACATGTCATGCCTTGCCAAATACATTAATTGAGATGTAGTGTGCTTACTTCTAAGAGCAAATCCAGCAGCTGTCCCTCAGTGGCAAAGACCACCACCACCTGTGTGGTTTAATTTTGGGGTGACCTGGAGGCTGGGCCAGCCTGATCTAAACCTAAGTGATGCTTTGTTATTGCTTGTCATGGACTGGCCATAGCAAACACCATTAGTGTACTTGGGACCAGAACACCTATGCAAAAGATTGATGATTCAGTGTGGTTGTATCATCCTATCTGTGTACATCATACATACTTGGGTGAAGAGAGGAGTGGAGCTGTCAGATGGCAGAAGAGACTGCCGGACAGGCCTTGTAAACCCAAACGTGTAGTGAAGGTGGATTAGGAATGTCTGACTGAGGCCACTTTCTGCAAGGTCTTTAACTCTCACCTCCAGAGGAATTCCTTATGCATCCTGGGGAAAGTTTTTTTTTTTTTTTTTTAGTTATTTTTTTGGCCATTTGTGCCTTTATTTGATAGTGATAGCTGAAGAGTAGACAGGAAACAGGGCAGAGAGAGAGAGGGGATGACACGCAGCAAAGGGCTGAAGGCAGGAGTCGAACCAGCGGCCGCTGCAGAGGACTACAGCCTCCATACATGGGTCGGACGCTCTACCCACTGAGCTAAACATCCGCCCATCCTGGGGAAAGTTGAGGACATGGAATATAAATAGGCCATATTCAAAGCATCCACTGTGGAAGCAGCTTCTCGGAGTTGTGGTCAGATGGTCGTCTGTGCCATGATGCCCATCATGCTGAATAAGGAGGCCTTTCAGCTGTGGTCGGTATTCAGGGAGGTTAAGGAGAATGACTTTCACTTGGCATCAAGGAAGTTCTGGCAAATCATTTATTAATATATTATATATTTATCAGAAATTAGTGTATTTCACTAATTGCTAGAAAGGAGGCCCAGACCTGTTTTCAGACTTCAGATCCAGGAGAAGCAATGGGAATTCTCCCTGTCATTCAGCAGTGGACCAGCTCTTTATGATTGCAGGATTGTTGTTGGCAGGTAATGGAAGTTTGAGCATCCACTTTACATGCATTTTGTGGATTTGGAGAGACCGTATGTTCTTGTCCTCCAGACAGAACTGTGGGGGGTATTGGGGGAGTATAGGGCACCAGGCCATTGCTACAAAACATCTGATTCTTATATAATTAGAGTTACAGCTTGGTACCTATTTTTGGCAGAAAGCCAAACACACCCAGTGGGTTTTAGACTCTGGCAGGGTTGTCCATGCGTTCATGAGTGAAGGCAAAATGGAGCATGAGATTGGTGGGCAGATTGGTGCGGCATCAATAATAATGTGGTGTGCATGACTGTTGTGAAGTTTGAGCTGAACCAGAAGGCAAAGCCTTCAATTTACCAATCAGTCTATGCTCCAACCCTGTTCTATGGTCACAGGCTTTGAGTAGTGACAGCAATAACAAGATCACGGTTAAGGGCTTCTGGGCCCAGTCTTAAAAATAGGTTAAGGCAATTGTCTCCACACTGGGTGTTGGGCAACCCTGGGGGGATGAAGCATCACTGCATGGGGGGCGAGGATGACCAGAGGAAAAATACAGAGTGAAACAAAATTGAATTAATAAGATTTATGTAGAGAAAATAAACAAAAAAAGAGTTTGCTGATGCTATCATGCTAATCTTTATTTACTAAAATTATAATATTCTAAAAATTCTAAAATCCTGCTCAGACATCTGGAGGGAGCTTTGAGTAGAGTCACTGCTCCATCATGTATCAAGGAGCCAACTGAGATGGTTTGGGTATCTGATCAGAATACCTGCTGGCTGCCTCCCTCTGCAGGCGCATTCAGCTGATAGGAGACCTGAAGGTAACAGGCTTGAGAGATTGGCAAGTTCATCTTGCTTGAGAATGCCTTGACAACCCCCAAGAGGAGCTGGAAAATGTTGCTGAGGAAAAGGACTACCTTGCTTAGACTGCTGCAAACATGTGACCATGTCCCACCAGCCAGATCAGCAGATGGATGAATAGTTGGATGGTCGTTTTTTTGGACTGTCCTTTTCATTGCAGACTTACATATGAACTCAACAATAATGATGATTGTAACTCTTAAGTTGTTAGTTGGTAGTTGCATTAATTAGCATGTTGTTCTTGCCTTACATCATGCATGAGACACTGTTAATTTTTGTGATCCTCATAGATCATGAACTACTTCACAAATAAATTCATTCTTTTTCACGACACATCGGCTGCATGTTGTGCGATAAAAGGAGACCATATTTAAATTACAAAATAGAAAATCTAATAGATGGGAATTAATGGAAAAAAAATAATTTTTCAAAACATATTATTTCATATTTGTTTCCATATTTTTTTTATTATGTATTATTTAATTGTACACATTAAATGATCTAATCCACTGATCTGCATCTATCTTGTTGAAATGTCTATGTATCAGCTTATCATAGCAACGCAAGATAATCTACAACATTTAAAGGGACATGTGGTGAGTCTATAAAAGCAATTGCATCATATGTTTTGTAAAATACATATCCAACCAGTAGATCTTGTGTCTTCAAAAATGATTTAATATAGCAGCATAGGTACATTCACATACAACATATGAAGAATATAGTATCATCCATTGGTCAAAGGGTTAATGGTTCTACCCCCAGCTCCTCTTGTCCACATTGTCCTTGAAAAGGACACTGAATGAGAGGCAAACTACATGACGTCATGATACATGATGAGTAAAACTGAAATGAAATATCTCATTAAATGATGTCATTATTATGTCATTATTATTATTTTATAAATATAGTAATATATTACCATGTACCATGTAATTCTCCCTTAGATTAGACATGAATGAAGTATTTTAATGAATACTTATCACAAAAAGGTAAATTCTTCTATATTTCAATCAGCAGCATCAGTTTGTTAAAAGTGCAGTGATGCGTGAAAAAGTTAACAATCTTGAGAGGATTGAGAGCATGCTCACATTGGCTGGTGATGTTTACCTTAAGTTAGGAGAAGCTATAAAGATCAGCTCCTAGGTCAGCATTGCTTCAGTAAAGGGGAGGGTGGCTCGTGATGGGTTGGGTAAGTCTTATCTTATTCACTCTGCTGGCAAGGACGAACTCAGAGAACCAAACATGCAAAGTGATCGGGCAGACAGGGTTTGTTGAATTTACAAAAGAAGGTGATCTTATGATAGGAGGAGTTTTCTCTATGAGTAGTACACGCAAATTGATAGATAATGGCTACCAGGCATTTCCATCTGCATACTGCAAAAAGTAAGTAACTATATGTATATATATGTAAAGAAATAAATGTATGTAATGCTTGAAAAAAATAACATGTTTTATGTGTTGGTCTGATGTATGCAAAAATGATCAGATGTAATTACTTGTTTATCAGTAATGTGTGAACACTTGACATTATCTGTAGGTTGAATGACAGGGAATTGAAGTTTGCCCGGACAGTGATTTTTACTGTGGAGGAGATCAACAGAGATAAGAAGCTTCTTCCTGGTGTAAGTCTGGGCTATAGGCTGTACAATGGCTGTGGGAGTGAAAACCTGATACGAGCAGCTGTAGAAGCTGTAAATGGAGAGGACTCAAGGGGCTGCAGTGGTCAGATCCAGGCTCTCTTAGGTCATTCGTCCTCTGGAGTGAGTGAAGACATAAACATAATACTAAGCCCACTATCCATTCCACAGGTGATAAGAGATGATTGGGAAAGTAACTGCAAACTGTCCAATTTTCATTATCGTATTTGGTTATTTGTGTTTCAATCTTTGAAAAAATATTTGATTTTGTTTTTTTTAAGGTTAGCCATCTTTCAACCTGTGCTTGTTTGAGTGACAAAAGACTATACCCCACATTCTTCAGAACTGTGCCAAGTGATCGCTTCCAAATCATCGGCCTGGTGCAGCTTATGAAATACTTTGACTGGCGCTGGGTTGGAATAATTTACTCTGAAGGTCTGTACTCAGAGAAAGGCACAACTGAATTCATTAAAGAAGCAAAGAAAGAAGGCATATGTGTTGAATACAAATTGCCTCACTCTAAGACATCTAAAACCAAATTGAAAGCTATTGTGGAGACACTACAGGAATCTTCGTCAAAAGTGGTCCTGTTATTTATGTCCTTGTCTTACACCAAATCATTCCTGTCTAAAATGGAGAATTATAACATAACAGGAAAACAGTGGCTTGGCAGTGAGTCTTGGATCACACAAGCAGACCTGGCTTCAGTTGAGAGGAAAAACATTTTACAGGGGGCAATAGGCTTTGCCCTCCCTCAGGCATCCATACCAGGTCTTGGTGAATTCTTACTCAGCTTGAAGCCCTCTGATGAACCACAGAGTGCTATAGTTAAAGCTGTCTGGGAGAAGTTCTTTGACTGCAGCTTCTCTCCATCAAATACCTCTGCTATGTGCACTGGCACAGAGGATCTCAGGACAGTCTCCAGTGACTACACAGATGTGACACATTTCAGGGCTGAGAATAATGTGTACAAAGCTGTGTACTTGGTGGCATATGCCCTTCATGCACTATTGCAATGTCAAAATGGTTCAAATCCCACCACAGGAAAGCCCTGTGTGAACAAGAACGAAGTTCAGCCAAAGCTAGTAGGTTGTGGTAAATATATTCAGGCATAGAACACTTGTTAATGCAAATGCAATGTCATCATGGTTTCTCTTTTGCCTGCATGTTGTATGTATGCTAAAATTATGCTGACTGTCTCTCTATAGGTGCTGGAACACATAAAGTATGTGAACTTCACAACACAAAATGGAGCCAAGGTTTTCTTTGATGAAAATGGAGATTCAGTTGCCCAGTATGACTTAGTCAACTGGCAGATGAAAGAAGATGGCTCTGTTGAGATTGTAAATATCGGTCAATATGATACCTCTTTTCCAGAGGGGGAAAAATTCAACCTAAAAGATAACACCAAAATAGTTTGGAGAGGAAACAGTGATGAGGTAAAGTGATTGGAAGGTGGCATGTCTAACCCAGGTTCTGTAAGTGGCAAGATGATCATGGCATCCTACTTATTACTGTGGTCACCACAGGTGATGTGTCTTAAAGAGTATCCATGTTAGCTGCCCTGTGGCACATATGGAATATGTAGTGTCTCTACACTAGGAGGTCTTGATGCAATAGAAAATGTCATTTCTATTTAATTTGGGTCCTTTCACAGCTGGGTGTCAATCTTAAATTTCTGGGAACTTTGTAAATATTGCAATTGATGATACACAAAAAACATATTTTGTGGCATTGAGTTTTTACATGCAGTGTTTTATCTAATCAGGTACCAAGGTCTGTATGCAGAGAACCGTGCCCACCAGGGACCCGTAAGGCCATAAACAAGTTAAAGCCTGTGTGCTGTTTTGACTGCTTTGAGTGCCCTGAGGGAACAATAAGTAATCAGACAAGTGAGTAAGGATTTTTTTTTTCAAATTGAAAAAATTGATGTGTATTTTACGGATAAATTAAAAAGAGTGATAGAGTGCAGAGGTGGGTAGTAATGAGTTACATTTATTCTGCTCATCTGTCTTTTCCACTGGTGCTTTTGAGCACACTGAGCCAAACTGTACCACGCTGAATCGCATTTACATTATCACTTGCACAAGATGACTTACTCATGGGGCCAAAGCGAGCCTGACCGACTTTCAAGTGGCGATGTCTCGCTGGCTGCGGCCAACCCATGACCACCCTCCTTTCTCCCCCACGAACAAGTGAGTGTTGTGATACTCAGCCCGTGTATGCAGGAGAGCAGGGAGAAAGTCTCTTATTTTCAGTACTCAGTAATGTAGCTTCTAACAGAATCTTTATCTTTTGAAGTGTAGTTTCTCTCTTCTGTCGCGGTTTGTACTTTCAGGTATCTGGATTTTTTTTATGAGATAACGAACAAAAATGTAAAATGTTTTGTTATTGGTGTACTTAATAGAGTATCGCACCGCTGGACTGGCCATCGGGCATACCGGGCATTTGCCCGGTGGGCCGATGGTGATTTTGGGCCGATGGGCCGTGATTTTTTTTTTTTTAGTAAGTAAATACCTATTGGTACACAAAACTCGTGGATCGGCCCATTAGTCATGATTGACTCTGGGCTGGACCAATTACAGCCGAGGGCCGATGCCCCCTCCCTCTTGGGCCTGGCTGTCAATCAGTCATTCAGAGAGAGAGGAGATCGTCAAAATGGGCAGCAAGAAACGGAAAGGAGGCGCGGAAAAAATTCGAGATAAAAAGAGGCAAGCCCTTCAGGCAGGTGCGGCTAAATGTGTTAAAATAACACAGATGTTTGCTGGTGGCTATGGTGGAGCTTCCTCTTTGGCAGCAACAGCATCCGAAGTAGCCGCAGGTTACGATAGCGGAGGTGGCCGTCAGGTGGATGAGGGGAAGGGGAGGCTGGAGGAGGAGAGACCC
>JAJHUR010110643.1:0-14547 GCA_027495735.1 Lutjanus campechanus | reverse complement strand
TTTTTTATTTTTATTTTTATTTTTACATAAAACAACAACACAACAACAAAAACAACAAAAGAAAAAAAGGGTACCCATGGCTATGGGCCCTTATGAGGACGATGGCTGGACGCTGGTGGGCCAAGGCAGGCGCCGCCAGCGCCCTCGTGAGCCAGTTTGGGACCGGGATAGGGGACGGTCCAGGTGGATGGAGCGTGCACCCCCCGCCTCCACCCGGAGACGGGTGCAATTCCCCTATCCTAACCCTACCCCCTAACCCTAACCCTAACCAGTTAGCTTGATTTAGCTACTTCTTTTTGAGTGTGCCGGGCCTGAAGAAGACCCTTTTGGGTCGAAACGTCGCCTTTCGGCACACACACGTTTTAATTTAAAAACAACAACTTTTGTTTATTTCTTTTATTTAAAAACAACAATTTAAGTTTATTTTTATTTCATTTATATTTGTTTACATTTTAAGTTCAAATTTACATTATTACATATATAACAAAGGCTACATTACACTAAATAAAAAATATTAAAACCCAAGATGGGCTACTGGGAAGTCCAGGATGACGGGTGGACCACGGCGCGCTCCGGGAGGCGGCGCAAACGCTCCCGCCAGCGCAACCGTGAGTGGGGAAGTGGTTCCCACCAAAGGATGGACCGTGCACTGCCTGGCTCCCCTAGGGGGCGGGCTTATAACCCCTTGCCTAACCCTAGTGCAGAAATAAAGTAGTTCCTACACGAAACTGCTCGCAACAAGGTCCATGGATTATCTTGAGTAACCAGGTTGTGATTTCTGGAAACAGACACTGCTGTTGAATTTGTCAAATGTATTGTTTGGCTCTGTGAGCACCACAAGCTGACTGCCATTTACTGCCACTATGTTGGTGAGAACGCAGACATGTCTAAAGGCTAATATGCCCAAACAGTTTACCTTTATTTCAGACACAAAAGTAGGTCCATATAATACTAGACAGAATAAAAACAAACAAACAAACAAACAATAACACACACCTAAAATACGTACAAACACGCTCGCCAATGTCCCCAGAAACCAGAATAATATCTGGTACTGCTCTTTTTAGGCACGGTTAAAGCCATAATAATTTCATTTTTGGAGTTGTCCAACCTCACCATAAAATTAAACATAAAATTACTGAGGACAGCATCCATGGTGGGAATACCCCTACACACAAACAGCTGTCTGGCACTCGTCCACTGAGGGAGCCTCAGTATAATTTGAAGAGCATCATTGTATGCCACCCGCAGCTTATGAAATTTTGCCCGACTGTAGCTGCACCACAGGTGGGCAGTGTACAGTGGAGTACAATAGACTTTAAACAAAGCAATTTTAACATAATCAGTACACATATAAAATTTACGTGCCAACATGTTTGCTTGTGCATACAGTTTACAATATTGTCTTTGAATATCATCATCATCACAAAGGTCGTCTCTGATAATGTGACCAAGATATTTGACCTTATCAGCAACATTAAACTCTCTGTCTGCCAAGAAGAAGGAAGGGAAAGTTCTTTTCTGGTCCTCTTTCGTTCTAACAATCATAATCATACTCTTTCTGGAGTTAAATTTAACAACAAACTGCTTTCCATAGTCCGAGCAGACTCGGAGAAGCTCATGCAGACCAGCAGAGTAAGGAGACATGATGACCAGATCATCAGCAAACCTCTGCAACTCACACCATAAATGGTGACATGGATAAACAGTGCTACAGGCCAGAGGAAAACATGTATTTTTGTTTTTGAGTTGAATTGTACATTTTTTGACTATTACTTGACAGGGATGCACAACTTCTACATGTATTTTTTTTATTTAATTTCAGTTCTGCAGTTTTTCTGTGGTCTATTTACACTGTCTGCATTACCACATGGAAAAGACAGATTTTCAATTACTTTAGAGTTAATTATTTTCAGTCTTCCTGTCATAATGATTTCAACATAAAAATGTGTATGTAATTTTATTCAATAGCTCCTTTTTATAAAATTATGGACATTATGGACTATCAAAACATTGAGGTTAATAATTTTTTCTAAATCTGGTCATTTGAAGTGAAAACTAATATTTGTTTCTTGGAACTTGAACCAGAAGGTAAAATCTGGCACTTTTCCAGTCAGTGATGGTAGATTTAGTCAATTGAAGCAATTAATAACTCCTTATTTGAGTGCTATAGAGACCAGTCCTAAGTGTCCAAAAGATTTATAAAGGAAGCTGGTGAGTTTGGGCTTCAGAGACCTGTTTGGGTTGTTGTAATAGGTTGAAGAAACATGAAAGTAGAAAGGAGTAAACTTTTTCATACGTTTTTACATTGCAATGTTATATTTACAGTCATGTGTGTTCTGCATTCAATTAAATAAATTGTTTAAGTTGAGTCAGATGTGTATTTTTTATATTGTGTTAATACAACTTAAACAGAAAGTTTTAAGTTGACACAACTAGAATGTAATAATTTGCTTTAGTGGAAGCAAACTGAGTGATTCAACTTGAATAGTAACATTTCCATAAAGAATATGCATTTAAGTTAGTCTTACTTTATTCAGATAAATTCCATTGCCACATTTTAAATTAGTTTAGTGATATGCTGCATATGAGTGTAATGTACTTAATAGTTTTGAGGTCAATTAACTGAATGGAATTTGCATTGTTAACTTAATTTATCCAAGTTATGTTAACAATAAATATTTTAGTTATGTTTAAACAATTTAAGCATGAAAAAATATTTAATTTGAGTGAATAAACTTAAATGGTTTAAGGCAATCGGTTTCCTCAAACCATTTGAGTTGAACTAACTTATCAGGTTTTACAGTGTATACATAAACATACATTATGTATATTTATTATATATTTATATATTTTTTGGCTATTTTATTCTTCTTGTATTCAGAAAGACACTAGAAACTGTTTACATTTAACAAGCCAGAATCAAATAATGTGTGTGTGTGTGTGTGTGTGTGTGTGTGTGTGTGTGTGTGTGTGTGTGTGTGTTGTAAATCATATTATTATGTCCAGATGTTTTGTGTTTCCTGGACTGACTGATCACTGAGGTCCACAGACAACCAGACAAGTAATTAAACACAATACAGGATGTGTTCAGTGACCTCACCCATGTTCCCTTTTTGAGACTGAATTAGAACAATGACACAGTTTAGTTGTTGATCACTTGAGTCAGTCGGCTGTTCCATTATTGATCATTTGGATAACATTATTGATCATATGATTATAATATATCTGGCTGTGACAGAGAAATACTTCTACGGTTCACCAACTTCACTAAAAACCAACAGTAAATTAATTCTAAATGTCTGAAAATTGAATCAGAAATAATGTTTAATCAGAGACTCATAAGCTTTAAATAGCTCTTCTTTTAGTTTGATTGTAGATGTTTCAGATATTTAACTCTGACCTCATGAGATAAAACAGGAGGAGACAGTTCTCCACTCACAGATCTGTTGTCATCATCATCATCATCACCATCTGTACAAATAAATCTGATTTACAGCTCATCTGAGATGTGATGCTTGACCTGGTTAAAATGACGGCACTGATGGCTGATGGGAAATGAGTGCTGGCTGCAAACCTCATTAACAGGCTGCCGGTCTGCACATTCATTAACATCTGGTCAGTACATGAAGCAGCTTTAAATCGGCAGATCAGATCAAAGAAAAGAGACCCATGAACAGTCCCAACAGCTTGTGGAACTGTATCTGACGTCACTAAATAAGTTCAAACACATTTTTATAAACCACATTCTGAATGGATACAAGAGAGAAACGGAAACATGAATTTATAACAATGGGCAATATGCCTTTTTTTCTGATACATTTTATTTTCTTCTGTGCTGTTTTTCCTACACATGCTCTAACTGACTAAATTATGAAAATGCAACAATAAAGGGGTAGGACTAGATAAGTTTATTAACTTAATCCTAGACCCTTTCGAACAAGGTATGATTATCTATGTTGTTACAGAGCTGTCTCTTTAATTATTTTTCTGCCAAAGCACATTGTATATTTTATTTATTTTGTTTTTCTTTTAACCTGTTTGAATAAACAAATAAACAAAAACAAATGTAAAGTAGCGTTCGTCACAGAACGTTAATTAGCAGAAGTGGCACAAGGCTTGAAATGTGTCAAACAAAGTCTCTGTAGCAGAGTGCATGATCTGACAGTGGAAGGGTGTAGAGCCAGGGTTGAAATACTGCAAGCTAATGAGCTAAAGAGATCCAGCTGAGCAGACTGGGCGTGGTCACGAGCTGATTGCATACAGGTGTGCGGAGGAGCAGAGCTGGGAGACGTTTGGGAAGTCCCACCCACAACACAAACACAGAGAGACACACAGGGAAAAACGGGGCACTTCTTTTTGGTAAGGGTTGAGTATATGGCCAATTATAAAACAGAAAGGTGAAATCCGGCAATCTGACTGGCTGTTAACTGTGATATAATGAGCGTATACCCAGTGTTGTGCTAGTTACTGAGAAATAGTAACTAGTTACAGTTAATAGTTACTTCATGAAAAAGTAACTCAGTTAGTAACTCAGTTACTTAAACCAAAAAAGTAATGCGTTACTGAAAAAGTAACTTTTTAGTTACTTTTAAACATTTTTCCAATGCTCTCATTAAATTAAGGTTGACTGATTGAACTCCCCTCTAGCCCTTATTTCAGTCTGTACTGATCCTATATTACAAACTGTTGATGAAACCGACCATTTCAGTTCATTTGCATCCACATCACTGAATCTAACTACTAACTAGCCATGGAATATTATCCATTGTGCACCAACACAAACACCAAAGTATTTTTTCAATGCCTATTTATTTCAGTCAGGCGATAAAGTCTGCCATAGGCTATTAACTGCAAGCCTATCTTTCTTATTTGGTATTCAGCAACAAACTGCAAAAAATTCAAGTGGCTTAAAGCAAATACAGACATTCTGATAAAATCTATTATTCAGAATCAAGTTGGACAAATTAACGTGCTTTCACTCAGCACTTAAGAACTTTGAAATATGAAATGCGTACTGGTGCATAACACCACAAGCTTCTCAAAATGAAACAATGGTGAAACATTGGTTAACATATACCATTATTTGGTATTCTGACATAAATAATCCATTATTCAGAATCAAGTTTGACAAATTAACATGCTTTCACTCAGCACCTAAGAACTTCTGTTAAAGACAATTAATGAAATATGAAATGCATACTGATGCATAACACCACCAGATGCTCAAAATGAAACAATGGTGAAACAATGGTCAACATATCCATGAAATGGGTGTAAGAGACTTATTAGCTAGTAAAATGTCCACCAGCGCCATCTTCTGGCAAATCCGGAATGTCACTTAGAGAATTTAATTTCAGCATTTTAAGCCAACTAACACAGTGCGCTGATATAGATCATTATCAAAAAGTGCGAACTCCCTTATTTAAAATAACAAAAGTGCTTACTTGCAGATATCTGAATTAATGTTTAAGTTGAAGGTTGGCTAGCATTTACACCATCGGTGTTTGAGTGGAGAGTTAGCGCTGAAACCAGTGGTTATATCTCATGAGAAGCAGCTTCTCAAACCTTTTGTCTTTGAGCTTGTTTCTCTTGGGACACAGTACCAGACTTCCTAGACTAAACAACCTCTCAACAGGGGCGCTAGATGGAGTCGCAGCATTGTTTTTTTGAGAGACTGCCTTTATTGTGGGAAATCGTTGGAGCACATCTAGGGTTGCCAACCGTTCCTTGAAAAACGGAATCGTCCCATATTTAGAAATATAAGTACACGTCCCGTATTGAGTTGAAAAGGGATGCACTTTGTCCCGTAATACCGTGAGAGTCAAAAATAGTCCGTAAAATGTCGATGGAATTAATGAACAACAGTGCCCTTTATATGAAAACTTACGGTAACGTTCCTAGGACCTCTCCTGCTCTGTGACCAATGAGCTGACAGCACATTCATACACGAGTATGACAATACAGAATCCGCTCATCTCATTGGTCGAGGTACTGTTGCTTGCCAAAGTAGATAGCGGAAGAAAACAAAGCAGCATGGGTGACAGTGACACACCTTCGAGCAGCAATGCGACCGGCAGCAGTAGTACTCCTCCGAAAAAAAAGCATAAACGGTTACAAAAATACCGAGAGGACTGGGAAGCAGAAAACACATGGGTCGAAAAAGTGCGAGAAAATATCTATCAAGCGCACTGCACTGTGTGCTGGTGCACTTTTTCCATAGCCCATGGTGGACTGACTGATCTCAAGCAACATGCTTCCAGCGGTGGGCACATACGGAATACAAAGCTCAACAAAACTAGGGGAACCCTGGACAAATTTGTTGTCCACCAGGCAACGCCAGAGGTTGATATGGTATGTAAAGAATGATTTTTTTAACCCTCTGATCAAGGTTAATATGGGAATGTGCAATGAATGTCAGCATTGTATGGACAAACATTATAATAATTTTTTGGTGTAATAAACAAGTGCAATTGATTGACAAGTACATTAAATAAATAGATAATACATAAAAGTAGTACATTGATGAATAATAGATAAAGAATACACACAGCCTAACACATTTATTACAAGTTCAAACAAATATGCATGATTGCATAATGCATAATGCATAATTTTTACTGTACAGGCAGTTGATATATTACAATTTAACTATAAATATATACAGTAAAAATTATTTTTTCTAATTTACAGGTGACTGCTGCAGAGGTAGCCCATGTCTATCACACTGTAAAGCATGGTTTGAGCTATAACTCAGCTGACTGTGCTCTGAAGCTGACTCTCAGAACACTGAATGACTCCAGCATTGCCAAGAAGATGTCCTGTGGGAGGACGAAAGGAGGCAATGGCTGAGGCAATTGTCACAGATGTCCTGTCTCCAAAGGCAATAGAGGAGGTGATCAAAAAATTGAAAAGTGGTGCAGATCCACTTCCATTCTCTCTTCACACTGATGCATCAAATAAGGGAAATCGGAAAATGTTTCCCTTGGCTGTGCAGTTTTTCACGCCAGAGAATGGGGTTGTTAACAAAGTAATAGATTTCGTTGAAAATCCAGATGAGTCTGCAGAGGGAATAGTGAAAACAATTCAAAGCTCTCTTGAAAACGTGGGTCTATCTCTAGATCATGTTTCAGCATTCAGTGCTGACAACACAAATGTCAATTATGGCTGCCACAACTCGGTCTTCACAAAATTGAAAGAGGCCAACAGTAAGATCCTTCGTGCCAACTGCCATGCACATATTGTCCATAACACAGTGAAAAAAGCCCTGGATGAGCTCTCAGTGGATGTGGAAAATATTGTCCTCAAGATATACAGTTTCTTTTCCACCTCTGCCAAAAGGAGAGAGTCCCTAAAGGAGTTCTGTGAATTCTGTGATGTTGAATTCCATGAAATTCTGCGTCATGTGGTGACGAGATGGCTGTCACTCAATCCTGCAATCACCCGCCTGCTGCAGAACTGGGTTCCGCTGAAATCATATCTCATCAGCATTGGTCAGGAATGTCCAAAGCACCTGAAAAAATTGCTAAGGTTGACAGAAGATGCTGCTGGAGTTGAGGAAGAGGCAGACATTGTGGAAGTTTACCTCCTCTTCTGTAATAATGTCATGTCCCTGTTTGAAGAGGTGGTAAAAAATCTGGAGAAGAATGTAACCACGTCTGTTGACCTCTATTCCATCATGGACTCTTTCACTAATCCAGAGAAGAGATGATGGGTTCTACGGGTACCTAACAAGACAAAAGCTCCAACGTCTCTCGCCATCTGATGCTGATGTTGCCAGGCAGGAGTTTACAGCCTTCTTAAACCATGCCATCAGTTATGTTGAGAAGGGGTTTGACTTCTCAGACGAAAACTGGCTCTTCCACCTGCAGCCCCTCTCTCTAGCATCTGGGAAGATCTCCTTTGATGACATGGAGAAGATAACTGACCGGCTTTGCCTGGTTGACAGGTAAGAATGAAACAATTGCCAGTGCTGTGATAAACTATGTTTTAATATTATTAATGGTTATTGATTAATTGATTGATACAATAAGATTTTTTCCCTTTTATTTACTACTGTAAATGACAACTTTTATCTCTTCTGGTAGGCTGAACATCTCTATGGATCAGTTGTATGAAGAATGTGTGACTGCCAACAGCCTTCTGGAACGCCTCATACCTCAGGAGAAGGAAAACTGGCAGGGAAAAGGAACTGCAGAGAGGTGGATGCAGGTCCTTCAGACAGCTGACCTCCCCAACATGAAAGCAGCAGTATCCTTTGTCCTCAGCATCCCCTCTTCCACTGGGTTTGTGGAGAGGATTTTCTCTTTCATGAAGAGTAAATGGACAGATGTGCGGAACAGATGTTCCACTGAACTGATTAAAGGTGAGCTCATTGTGAGCCTCAACTATGACATGTCTTGCTCAGAGTTTTACTCTGCAGCAGTCAAAGACAAACCGCTCCTCACAGCAGCAAGATCGCAGAGAAAATATAAATGGCTAAAATAGGCTGTCTCCAAATACAAGTTACAGGATGAATGAAAAAAAAAAGAAAGGTAACTTGTTCCAGGGAGAGTAAAACTGTCTACACTGTTCCATAGCTCACAAAAAAGGCTCACATGACAAACATTCTAACAAAATCTGCTTTATTTAGAAATGAGGAGATAAAGTTCAGTCAAAACAGTGTCCAGAGCATTGATACATGTCAGTACCAGTGACAAAACTTGTGTCCTTGAGTTGATTGATTTATGCAAGTACTGTTCTTATAAGTACCAATTTAAGTTATTTATACTTGTTCTGCTGATTATTTATTGTTTTATATTAATTTATACAGTTTTAAGTTAAGCAGGAAAGGTTTCTGTTTGAGAGATATTTATTTTGATAATTTTGTTATTTTGTATTAAAGTAAATTTCTGGTTAATAACTTGTTTTCCATGTGTTCATATCATTCAAAAATATGCATCTAATTCAACTCAGGTTTAAATAGTTAAAAATTGTTTCACCCACAAAAAAAAAGAGCTAAAAAAAAAATCACGCCAGGAAGGTTGAAGGCAATCAGGTCGGCCGTTGCTGCCGATGAGGTGTCCCTTATTTATTTTTCAGGGAGTTGGCAACCCTAAGCACATCCATCCCTGTTTCGGTCGTTCTCAAGTAGGATATTATCACAGATTCGACAGAACTGAAGGTGTCATCCTCCTCCTCAAAGTTACAAAAGTCCTGTGCTTTGGAGGTGCTTGGTGTTGGTGTTGTTGGTACCTCTGGTTGTTGCACAGGGCCAGGCTGAGGGGTAACCTTGTGACACTCTGCTGTGTCAACACTTCAAGGGCGGGCAGGAGAGTTCCATAGTAACAGTTGTCCTCTCCTTGTACAATGTCCAGTGCAGTGGTGAGTGGCTTTGTGATGGAACAGTACTCTTTCAGGAATTGGAGTTCTCTATCACTAAAACACTTTAGGCCTAAACGATCACAGATGGTGCTTAAGTCATTAAGAGGAATTTCAGTTATCCTTTCCACAGCATTCTGAAAAGAGTTCCACCTTGTTGAACAAGGAACCAAGAGCTTTTTTGAGAACACATCCCCTACTATCTCAGAGGCCACAGTGGACCTACTGGCCTTGTTCCAAAGTGCAGTGCACTTTGCTGTAGCACTCCGGTATATTCCTTTCATTGAAGGATTTGAAGTTAGCCATTTTTCAATATCGGAGCATGACACCAAGTTCATAGTGTGAGAGGCATACCTCAGATGTGGGGGCAAAGCAATCCCATCCTCTGTCACAGCATCCAGCACATCATTAACATCTGTGAAGGTAACCTCATCATCATCATCACCACTATCATCACTATCATCTACAGGGGGCTGACACATTTTAAAGGCCTTTACAACATTTGAGCCATTGTCCGTAACTGTGGCTGTGACCTTTGTTGACAATCCATACAGAGAATGAATATTGTCTATCTCACTAGCAATGACATCATAAGTGTGACTGCCCTTAATCCATTTACAAGCCAAAGCTGCTTTCTCGTGTTTCAAAGTAGTTTATCCAATGAGCTGTCACTCCTAAGTAGCTCCTGTTTTGGGTGGACCAAATGTCTGCAGTGGTCGAGATATATTGTAGATCTTCAAAAAACTTTCTTGAGCTCGTTTTCTATCTTTGCGTACTCTCTCTCCAGGTAGTTGGAGAAGGTTTTCCTTCCCATCTTGCCTTGTGCCACCTGTTGAATCAATAATTTAAACATTATAGATGACACTCTACTAAGTGAGATAAAAACAATTCAAGATATTAAGATTTTTACTAAAAATATCAAAGACTGGTTGAAGCAAAAACAGACATGTATGCATTTTTAATCACCTGCAACCAGAAATGATTTAAATGATTTAAACGTTGTAAATAGGGTGCTCTTCTGCAAGTTGACGATTGTAAATGGAACATGGCGGTGTATGTTGAAAACTTAATGTATTTTTGTATTGTTTTTCTTTTTTGTTTTCTTTTACTAAAAGCCTAACTAGGGATGGGAGATGGAAACTTGCAATAGCTATAATCTCTGTATGCAGAACATTAGTCACATTATTTTGTTTGTAATGAGTGAACGTGATCATAAACCTGCATTGTCCCTATTAAATAAATGAATTAAATGAAATTAAATCACAGTCAAAGTAGTATTGCTATATGGAATAGATTCTTTTATTTTTACTGAAAATCATGCCTTGTAAAAAAAAACAAAAAACGTGTCCAAACACAGTTAATCTATCCTTTCTTGCGTGTGTGATTGCAGTGGGGACACGAGCAGTAAACAATGACGGTTGCAACACATATGTTTCGCTTGCATGCAAGTTCCATTTAATTATTATTATTATTATTATTATTATTATTATTACCTGTGCATGGCACCATGCTGATTATGTGCCTGAAAGATGGGTCCTCTACCGTGGAAATCGGCAGCATGTTTTCCACCACATATCTGAGGGGGGAAATCCAAAATCTGTAAAAATTTTACCATTGAAATCTTTGAACAATAGCCTGATAGTGCTAAAGAGGTCCAAATACAAATTAAACTTACCCTGCAATTTTTTTTTATCAACTTCTGTCTGGCTGTAAGTCCGTCTGAAGTCCAGCCGCTGCTGCTTTAGTGGAGTGGGTCCCTCTTGCTCGTCCGACTCCTCAGGCTCAGATGCTAATTTAGCAGTTAGTTTAAGCGTAGCATGTCACTTTTCTAAATGCTTTAACAAATTACTGTTACTGTTGTTGGCCGTCGACAACGGCTTCGACCCAGGGCACAGTTTACAAGTTACTTGTATATTTTTAACTCCCCTTTTCTCCAGCTTGAAATAGTGCGAGTATCTCCACGATTGGAAACTAATCCTCTCTGCCATCATGCTGCTCACCTGACCAGAGTGGTCGGGGCACTGACCTGAGAGTGGACGCAGGAGGGCACCAAATGCTTTGTTTTCAATTCAATTAAACTTTATTGATCGCTGGAATGTTACAGGAACTGTGCACCATTGTAATGAAAACGTTGTATGAAACCTCACCAAAAGGAACGGAGTAACGCAACGTTTGGTAACGGAAACGGAGTTACTGAATTTAAAAAAAGAACGCGTTACATTACTAGTTACTGAAAAAAGTAACGCCGTTACGTAGCACTGTTACTAATAACGTGTTACTACCCAACACTGCGTATACCACAGCTACTATTCTAAAAAGCCTTATCACAGCATATCATTCCGCTTCAGGGAAGCAACAATGTTTCCATGACAACAACCGTTACAGTACGCAGCAAAAAGTAGCCGGTTTTGATGGTTATTTTTTGACGGCGTTAACAACATTTAAACATGTTCACGGTCAACTTTGATCTCCGGGGAGGGCTAACGATGGATGGATGGATTGAAGAGTGCCTGTCTCCAAAAAAAAAAAAAACGAGCAAAAGACGGCATGCGTAGCTGACATCCGGAGAGGTTGACCAACTGGAGAAGGAGAGAAGCGAGGCCAATACGGTTAAACAGACCAAGTGGGCAGTGAAGTGCTTCGAAGACTGGTGTCAAGATAAAGGTGTGGCGGTGGACTTTCGGACAGTGTCTAAACAACAATTCAATGACATTTTAAGAGAATTTTACGGCACTGTCAGAAACTGTTAAGGTGAACTATATGGACTGAGCAGATACATCGGTCTCTGCGCTGGACTCAACAGACACATCAACGACCCCCCACTCAGCCTCTCCTGGTGCCTCCTCAAAGACACAGAGTTCACTACGTCTATTAATGTGTTCACCGGCGGCGTGAAGAAAGGACTTGATACTACAGTCCATCACACATCAATTCCAGATGCTGACTTCAACGCCATAAAGCGAGTCCTAAATCCAAAAAACCACAACAACCCACAAGGGAGAAACAGAGAGAGTACAAGGGGATTCATGTATGAGCTGCCTGGTGATCCTCTCTGCCCTCGTTGGCAAAATACCTCTCCCTCTTGCCTCCCGACGCACCAGCATTTTATCTACATACAAGAAGAAACGTCAACTGCGATTTTGACAAAGTTTGGTAAGTGTATTGTGCGTAGTGCATATTTAGATGAAAGTTAAATTTATATGACAACTAAAATCTGTATGGTAACATTCAGGTTTACACGAGAGCCGATGGGCATCAATCACCTCGCCACAATGTTGCCCCGACTCTGCAAGCAAGCTGGCACACAGCAGAAATACACCAACCACTGCATCCGCAGCACCACCAAACAAGAGCTGTCTGATGCAGGCCTCGACACCAGACAGATCATGACTGTGAGCGGTCACAAATGTGAAATGTCTCTACAGAGCTACTGGAGACCAAAGCAAGAAGACCACAGAAAGTGGAGCAACATCCTCGCCACACAAACACACACACACTACACACCCGCTCCACCTGAAAGTAGAGGTGTTATAGGCCTACCTGATGCTGCACAGTTTTTTAGTGGATGCACAATCCACTGAAATATTGAAATTAATGTAAATAAAATCTAAGTCTGAAAAACTGCAGAAATGTATGTAAATAAAATCTAGGTCTAATGTTATGGGGTAAAAGCTGCATAAGTTAATGTATCAAAGTATAACATTATTAGGGCCCGAGCGACGACAACGTCGTCTGACGAGGACCCTCTTGAAATCGCGCTGTTTATTGTTTATTATTCTTTACGGTTTTCAAACCCCAATTTCGCCCCTTTCCCATGCTCGAAAACTCACGGAACTTTGCAAAGTCGTCCGGCCGGATCCGAAATTCGATATTTTGGGAGACGAGCACATGGTCAACGAGAAATGGTGAAATAGCGCCCCCTATAAACTTTCGAAAGACCCTCCGCATTGGGGTTTATTTGCCGTAGGCTCATGAAATTTGGTACACATATTTATCATGCCAAGACACACAAAAAAGTCTCTTAACGTCATGGTGAAATGTCAACAGGAAGTTGGCCATTTTGATTTGAAGCGTCGAAAAAGTGCCCGATTTTGGCCTTTTTTTGCGATTCCCACTACTTGCATTTGAACGAACTCATCCTAGGGATTTCATCCAATCGTCTTCAAATTTGGTACACATCATCATGACTCCATGCTGATCAAAAGTTGTTCAAAGAATTTCTGTAGGTCAAAGGGCGTGGCTGCTAGGGCTCGACAAACTTTGGCGACTGTTTTGGAGCGCGCTATCTCGCTTCGAACGGCTGCCACGCCCACATACTTCATCGTAACAGCTTCAAACTTGCTGGACATGATGAGGGCTCCGCCCTGAACGTAGCCATGTATGGACTTTCCACCTAACTCATAGCGCCCCCCGGTGGTAACAGGAAATGACCTGTTTTTACTTTAACATGTACTGATTCCACATAGTTGAACCTATCAACTACTTTCCACTTTTTAAACATACAGAACAAGTTGGTGAAGTAACATCACGAAGGCCGTGAAGCTACGATTAATGGCGTCCGTGTGGCAGCGCAGCGTCTATCGAGCTTTCGCCATGAAATTACGTTTGCCCTGTTGATGTCTTTAATGAAGTCATATCATCATGAAAATTGACAGGCAGGTCAAGAACGGCAACCTCTTACATGTGATAGGGGCGTCGCCCATGGGCGGGGCAAAATGCCTCTATAGCGCCCCCTTGAAATCTTCAAAAAACCCTCTCCATAGGGGTTTTTTTGGAGTAGGAAGATGAAAATTGGTCCACATGTGTAACTTGTCCAGACGAACAAAAAAGTCTTTAGCACCATTGGTCTACTCCAAACAGAAAGTCAGCCATTTTGATTTTCACATGTCATTTTGGCATGATTTCCACATGTTGAATTTGAACGAACTCCTCCGACAGGATTAATCAGAATTGCTTCAAAGTCACTGTGTGCCATCTAGATAAGGTTATGATCAAAAGTTATTAAAAGATTACGCTCTTGTTGAAAGGCTGTGGCCGTGAGGTGGCAGCGAAGTTTGATGTCTCGCCATGAAACATTAAATTGTTATAACTTTCCCATAAATGGTCCGATCTTCACCAAACTCCACATGCTTGATAATCGTCCCGCCCTGAACACGTCTACATGCAGAAATTTTATAATTGTCATAG
>JAJHUR010110633.1:1104-11133 GCA_027495735.1 Lutjanus campechanus | reverse complement strand
TATCCTAATGGCCGCACATGCCGAAGTCTCGCGAGTTCGGACACTTGGATTACACCACACGAGCAGGATGGAGAATTTTTGTGTTTGTTTTGTGTGCTATTTTTAACGTTTTATCGGTGGTCACAAGTCACTGCCATTGTACTGGACGAGGCTGCTATCCTGTTCCTCCTAAAACTCCAGGACTGTTTTGGAAATTGAAGATTTTCATCTATCATCACATCCACAGGGTGGTGAGTATATAATAAGTGGGTTAATGCTGGAAAGTGGAGTATCACTTTAAAGATGACTAATATTTTCACTTAGCACCTTTAATATTGGATCAATGAACACAAAATCTCTGAATCGATCCAGATCGATGTAGAAATTCAATTCCCTAATAGGAAATGAGTGCAACTCATTTTGACCCATGCTGCACATTAGAGTGAATTTGGTGCAGCTTGTACATCAAAGGGTTAAAATAACTCAGTTGTACTCACCGATCCTGTGTAACTTTACTTCAGGTTTCCACATGATATCCAGCAGTCTGCGCTGACGATCGATCTCTTCTTCGTACTCGACGATCGTTTGTTTAAAAACTCTGAATATTTCTTCAGCAGCAGCAGTTAGTCGCTGGTTGACAAACTCTCTCAAACACTCAACTGAAGACATTGTTATTAATTTACAAACTCAGATATTAGCTAAGCTCCGTCTCTCAGCTAAATTCAATACGAGCGCTCGGGGTCGTCACTTCCGCTGCGTGTCACGATTTATAGGTCCGACAGTAGAAGTGCGGGAGCTTTCGTTCCGTTTTTCATTTAACGAGTGTTCTCGTTTTTGTTTTTTGTTTTTTTGTTTTACATTATAAAATATGATATACAAAATAAAAATTAAATAAATAAATTAGAGTGTCAGGACCTAGCTATTGAGTATAAACGAGTTTATTTTGTTGATTTAAATTAACCTAGTGTCAAAGTTTCAAGCAAAATAATTTTAAGTTGAACCATGATCTAATTTAAAAATGAATCTTAGTTGAAGCAACCCCAACTTGGAGCTGATTATAAGTTCATGCCAAAGAAATTATGATTGTTTTGAAGAAATACTGTTGCTAACAGAAATATATGCAATTAAAGATGAAACATGCCCAAAAACTTGCAGTCCGATAATATATGGCACAGTGTCACATTTATTGTGATATTAAAAAACAAAGAAAATGACAATTTGAAACAGATGAGACTAAGTGCAGCCTGAGATCCACAAATGTCTTCAGCGATTGATTATTTTAAATTGTGTGCATGCAAATACAAAACAAAATCTTTTTCTTTAATCAACATAATTTTACATCCCTAAAGGTCAGTGTTCCCAAAACTTTTTGTTTTCTTGGGCCCACTTTTTGAAAATTACAAACAATTGCAACCCATTTCACAACAGACTTTAATAATAAATCTTTGTGCATAAATGAACATCCTGACAATTTTACTGCTATTTCTGCATCACTTTATATTATCTTGACATGTGATACTGAAAACATGCACAAGTTAAATGTTTTATAAATGAGGAATGAATGCATTTAGGCTGAGGTAAGAGACCATCTCAATGTTATTACTTCCTCTCATCAGTAAAACAATATACACATTTTAAATGCTTTATAAAAGGTGTACTGCTGATACAAATCTTACATGTGCAGAATTTCTTTCATGGTCTTTTATTTATTTGGGGACCCAAATCTGTTTTACATTTGACATTCAATTACAGAGATGCAGCTATTTCAAAAGTGTGTCACCTCTGTGGATTCTGGTGCTTTTTCACAAGATCTATCCAAGAGAATCTTCTTCCATGTACTTTGCAGGGGGTTGTAGTTTCTCACTCTCACCTGTGTGTTTCAACATGTGTCTTTTCAAAAGTGACATTCGACTGAATCTTCGCTCGCAGGTCTTACAAAGGAACGGTTTCTCACCTGTGTGTACGAACATGTGAGTTTTCAAAGTTGAGATTTGACTGAATCTTTGCCCGCAGGTCTTGCAAAGGAACGGCTTCTCACCTGTGTGTATCAACATGTGACTTTTCAAATGTGACATTCGACCAAATCTTCGCCCGCAGCTCTTACAAAGGAACGGCTTCTCGCCTGTGTGTATCATCATGTGACTTTTCAAATGTGACATTCGACCAAATCTTCGCCCGCAGGTCTTACAAAGGAACGGCTTCTCGCCTGTATGTATCAACATGTGATTTTTCAAATGTGATATCTGATTGAATCTTTGTCCGCAGGTCTTACAAATGTACGGCTTCTCACCTGTGTGTATCAACATGTGATTTCTCAAAGTTGACGTGTGACTGAATCTTTGCCCGCAGGTCTTACAAAGGAACGGCTTCTCACCTGTGTGTATCAACATGTGACTTTTCAAATGTGATATCTGAGTGAATCTTCGCCCGCAGCTCTTACAAAGGAATGGCTTCTCACCTGTGTGTATCATCATATGTGCAGAAAATGTGGACTTAAATCTAAAAGCTTTCCCACATGTGTCACATTTGAAAGAATTATTATCTGAGTGAATATTACAGTAAATATCTGACACAGAAGAGTTGTTTGCATTATTACTGTCACTTCTGCTTTTGTGATTTTGATTCTTTGGCTCTGGTTCTGCATTTCTAGTTGATCCTGAGTCTTCATGTTCACCTCCTTTCTGATTTTGGCTCTCAGCTACATGAGAGACTGATACCACAGAGGTTACAACTGCTGTGTTGACTACAGACTCTTTCTCTGCTGTACTTTCAGTTTCATCAGGATTAAAGTAGAGAGCCTGATCTTCAGTGTGGTCATTTTCCTCATAAGTAGGAGTCCACATAAAGGTATCAGTCTCCTGCTTCAGTACAAGCTGCTCCTCCTCCTGAGTAATGCAGAGTTCCTCCAGTTCTTCTTTAACCTCTGAAGGTTCTGGCTCCTCTTGGTCCAAACTGGAGTTCCTCTCCTGGTTACAGAGCTGCTGGTCAGCGAGAACTTCCTCCTCCTTACAGACATGTTGCTGTGGGAGCTCTGCAGAGACAGACAACAGAAGGAATAGACTGTGATGGATGCAAACATGCCAGTGAATTAGTTGCCCACCAATTTATATTTAAATACTTTTGAATAAAACCCAGAGCAATGAGAAGAGCTACGAGCCAGCGGTCTGCTCCAGAGGCCTGCACCAACCCCGACCCCTACTCTGGACCTTGCCCAGAGTGGAGGCGCCACAAGTGGCGTGACAGGAAGCAGAAGACGGGTAAAAGCGGAGGTATCCGAGCCAGGGTAGCGGCTAGCCCACACACGCCGGCCATCCCCACCATCGTACTAGCCATTGTACGCTCTTCAGACAATAAAGTGGACCACATACGGCTTCTACAGACTAACCACAAGGCCGTGAGTGACTGTTTTGCATTTTTGTGTTTACAGAGATAAGGCTTAACAACAACGTTCCGGACCACGCCATTCAGCTCGAGCGGCTATCGAGCAGACAGAGCTCTTGTCAAAGGTGGTAAGACCCGCGGTGGGGGACTCTGTGTTTACATCAGTGAAGCCTGGTGTCGGGACGCTGCTGTGGTCTGCAAACATTGTTCACCATCAGTGGAGCTTATGGTCATTAAGTGCCGGCTATCAGGACCACCTGGTCTCCTGCCCTGAAGGCAGTGTTTCGGGCCTTCAGGAGCCTGTAGACCTCCCCTGTCAGCCATGGCTCGAATCCAAGGTTGTGTCTTCTTGGGGCCAAAACAGTGGTGCCACAGTTAAATAAATCTGCATTCAGAGTTTTAATAACTGGCTTAACTACCTGTGCTTGGATGATTCTTAGATGCTGGAAAGAACCTCAAACCCCCACAATGAAAATGTGGAAGGAACAAATGATGATAGTTGCATGTGAAAAGATGCCGGCAAGACGAAGCTGGAAAAATGACATGGTGAAGGAACAATTGGACAGCCTTTGTGGATATATATGGGACCTGAACTTGGCAAGAACACAAAGGTGTAATACAATATTATGCCATTACTGTCATGCACTAATACCCACCAAGTTATTATAATGAAATAATGATCACTATTGTGTCAATGTCTGTTTGGCTACCTGCCTGTTTTTCTTTATTTTTAGGATATTTTATTTTGTTAGGTTTTGTTTCTCTTGTTTATGTAATGATTAATACTGACAAAATCAATAAAACTTCAGTATCGAAGTGAAGGTATCGGTATTGGTACCAGTATTTTTGAACGATACCCAGCCCCAGTCCTCTTCACGCTGTTGACCCATGACTGCACACCATCGCACAGCTCCAACCTCTTCATGAAGTTTGTGGACGACACGACTGTGGTGGGTCTCATCAGCGACAGTGATGAGACAAACTACAGAAGCGAGGTGAGCCACCTGGCCTTGTGGTGCAGCTATTCCCAGCTCCTTCAGGAACAGACGACGCTTGTGCAGTTTGCCCTGCATCCAGGTTGGATCCACAGCCATCCACAGCACAAAGGAATTGAAAGCAGAGGTGGTGTGGACAACCTGGATAAGGTATGTGTCACTATGCATCAACTATGCACAAACTTTATTATTATTGAATTTCTTTCCATCATAAACACTGGCATTTAAGGGGTTAAATTCTGAAAATAATTGAATATTTGGTAGTTATGATTAGGACTGAAGTTGATTCAAAGATTTATGAAAAATAAAGTGAAAAGAATATTAACATATAATATTTTTATGGTGTTTGGGAAGAGGACATTTTTGTCCCTTAATAGGAAGAACAAAACTTTTTTAAAAGGGTATATGGGGGTTAAATATTAAATCTGATTTATCTGGTTAGCAATTGACCCTTTGATATAGAACCTGTGTCAAAAAAGAACAGACTGTTTTATTTTCTATATCTTTGCAATAAATTAATTTCATCATTCAGTGTTCCAGGTATTCCTCCATTTGTTTTTGATCATCACAAATCCTCTTTTTCATTTTGCCAGTCTTACCTTTTAATTTTGTGTGTGTGTCTCACTACCCCTCAAACACACAACATCTTTTAGTACAGATCGCACAAAAAATAAACCTTTAATACCTTTTTCAATGAACATTAGAATAATAACGTAAAACTTAATGTTGCAAATCATATCACAATTGCAATATCACTAAAGAATAATCACAATTAGTTATTTAATGAAATTCGTGCAGCCCTACTCACAATAAACTACAATAAATGAACAAAATTAAATCAATAAAATTTGGCCCCTCCACAATAAACGCCTCCTCTGTTAGTCTCTGGTGGTCTGCAGTGGGTTGCCAGGTTTGGTGGCATTGTACTAGAAATCATCCAATCATGTTAAAAAACAAACAAACAAACAAACAAACAACAACAAAACGTATCATTATCGAGAAAACACGCCGTTCAAGTCCCGTCAAGTCATCTGTCTCAAGTCTGAGTCAAGTCTCAAGTCATGATTTCCGAGCCTCAAGTCAATCAAGTCTTTTCTCAGTGTTAGTCCAGCAAGTCTTAAGTCCTTCAATTTGAGACACAAGTCCTACTTGAGTCATGTCGAGTCCCCCACTTCTGTAATACAAAGACAGTTTTTGTTCAAACATTATAAAAATAAATTTGTGATTTTTGGTAAATGCAAACAAAATATTTTTTAAATATTTGTAATAATAAATTAATAATATATTAACTTGTTTCTTGAGATGCAGCAAAATAAAATGGGAATGATAAGGGTTATTTTGACCCACGTTGGCAATAATTTGTTCATCAAAGCGTTAAAGTAGCCTAATAACTCAGTTGTACTCACCGATCCTGTGTAACTTTACTTCAGGTTTCCACATGATATCCAGCAGTCTGCGCTGACGATCGATCTCTTCTTCGTACTCGACGATCGTTTGTTTAAAAACTCCGAATATTTCTTCAGCAGCAGCAGTTAGTCGCTGGTTGACAAACTCTCTCAAACACTCAACTGAAGACATTGTTATTAATTTACAAACTCAAACATTAACTAAGCTCGGTCTCTCAGCTAAATTCAATAACAGCGCTCGGGATCGTCACTTCCGCTGGGTGTAACGATTTAAAGTTCCGACAGTGGAAGTGCCGGAACTTTTCGTTCCGCCTTTCCCTGATGGCAGAGAACTTGTGTGTTCTCGTTTTTTCCCCTCTCTTTTTCTTGAAGATATTTGTCCATTAAATAAGTTGTACTTTTAAACAGTTCGCACTCCACAGGCCTAAACTTTAGGTCACTGGCCAAAATAACATTTTCAATTCACAAAAGGCTCAAACACTCACAAAACAAAGATATGCAACAACAGTTAATTCTTAATTTTTCTTTCCAAATAACATATGCAAAAAAACATCCATCAAAGCATCAGCATAAATCAGTCAAAATTTATTCTTTCTGTACTCCCAAGAACTCACCACTCACTTTCACTATTCTATTTTTATTTCATTTAATTAAATTTTTTTTTAACCCACAGATTAAAGAAAAAAGTTACAACAGACTCAATATAATATCTATAAAATAGGATCATGAGGGACTTTATCAGCATGAAACTGTTGAAGAAATACTGTTGCTAACAGAAATATATGTAATTAAAGATGTAACATGCCCAAAAACTTGCAGTCCGATAATATATGGCACAGTGTCACACTTCTTGTGATATTAAAAAACAAAGAAAATTGACAACTTGAAACAAATGTCTTTGTCCTCTGACAGCAACGCTACAGCCGCTATGGTCTTCTTTTAAAGTCCCACTAGTTGTCTCAAAAATCAGGTCATTATTACCTCACAAGAACTTACAAAGAATAATTCATACATTCATCTCATTCAGGTTACGTTACTGCATTACTCTCTGATCTCACACAACAAAACTTGTTGTTCTGCTGATTCTAAATGCTGCAGCCAGGAGAGAACACATTACACCCATTCTATAGTCACTTATTGGCTCCCAGTCTGTCTCAGAATAGATTGTAAAATTTGAATGATCACTTTTCAGCCTTGTAGAGGGTTAGCTCCAGCATATATAGCTGACCACCTGTCCCCCCTACGAGCCTAAGTGCAGCCTGAGATCCTCCGGCAAGAATTGTGTCTGGTGATGAATTATTTCAAATTGTGTACATGCAAATACAAAACAAAATCTTTTTATTTGAGTCTTTTTTTTTTAAATCAACATAATTTCACATCCCTAAAGGTCAGTGTTCCCAAAACTTTTTGTTTTCTTGGGCCCACTTTTTGAAAATGACAAACAATTGCAACCCATTTCACAACAGGCTTTAATAATAAATCTTTGTGCATAAATGAACATCCTGACAATTTTACTGCCATTTCTGCATCACTTTATATTATCTTGACGTGTGATACTGAAAACATACACAAGTTAAATGTTTTATAAATGAGGAATGAATGCATTTAGGCTGAGGTAAGAGACCATCTCAATGTTATTACTTCCTCTCATCAGTAAAACAATATACACTTTTTAAATGCTTTATAAAAGGTGTACTGCTGATATAAATCTTACATTTACAGAATTTCTTTCATGGTCTTTTATTTATTTGGGGACCCAAATCTGTTTTACATTTGACATTCAATTACAGAGATGCAGCTGTTTGAAAAGTGTGTCACCTCTGTGGATTCTGGTGCTTTTTCACAAGATCTATCCAAGAGAATCTTCTTCCACATACTTTGCAGGGGGTTGCAGTTTCTCACTCTCACTTGTGTGTTTTGACATGTGACTTTTCAAAGTTGACATTCGAGTGAATCTTTGCCCGCAGGTCTTACAAAGGAACGGCTTCTCACCTGTGTGTCTCAACATGTGATTTTTCAAATATGGTATTCGACTGAATCTTTGCCCGCAGGTCTTGCAAAGGAACGGCTTCTCACCTGTGTGTATCAACATGTGACTTTTCAAAGTTGACATTCGACTGAATCCTCGCCTGCAGGTCTTACAAAGGAACGGTTTCTCACCTGTGTGTATCAACATGTGACTTTTCAGATGTGACATTCGACTGAATCTTTGACCGCAGGTCTTACAAAGGAACGGCGTGTCACCTGTGTGTATCAACATGTGAGTTTTCAAAGTTGACATCTGACTGAATCTTTGCCCGCAGGTCTTGCAAAGGAACGGCTTCTCACCTGTGTGCTTCAACATGTGTCTTTTCAAATATGACATGTGACTGAATCTTTGCCCGCAGGTCTTGCAAAGGAACGGTTTCTCACCTGTGTGTTTCAACATGTGTCTTTTGAAAGATGACATTCCACTAAATCTTCGCCCACAGGTCTTGCAAAGGAACGGCTTCTCACCTGTGTGTGTCAACATGTGAGTTTTCAAATGTGACATCTGACTGAATCTTTGCCCGCAGGTCTTGCAACGGAACGGCTTCTCACCTGTGTGTACCGACATGTGTCTTTTCAAATGTGACATTCGATTGAATCCTCGCTCGCAGGTCTTGCAGATGAACGGCTTCTCACCTGTGTGTATCATCATATGTGCAGACAATCTGTATTTAAATCTAAAAGCTTTCCCACATGTGTCACATTTGAAAGACTTATCTGAGTGAATATTACAGTAAATATCTGACACAGAAGAGTTGTTTGCATTATTACTGTCGCTTCTGCTTTTGTGATGTTGATTCTTTGGCTCTGGTTCTGCATTTCTAGTTGATCCTGAGTCTTCATGCTCACCTCCTTTCTGATTTTGGCTCTCAGCTAAATGAGAGACTGATACCACAGAGGTTACAACTGCTGTGTTGACTACAGACTCTTTCTCTGCTGTACTTTGAGTTTTATCAGGATTGAAGTAGAGAGTCTGATCTTCACTGTGGTCACTTTTCTCATAAGTAGGAGTCCACATAAAGGTATCAGTTTCCTGCTTCAGTACAAGCTGCTCCTCCTCCTGAGTGATGCAGAGTTCCTCCTCTTGTTCCTCTTTAACCCGTGGAGGCTCTGGCTCCTTTTGGTCCAAACTGGAGCTTCTCTCCTGGTTACAGAGCTGCTGGTCAGCAAGAACTTCCTCCTCCTTACACACATGTTGCTGTGGGAGCTCTGCAGAGACAGACAACGGAAGGAATAGACTGTGATGGATGCAAACATGCCAGTAAATTAGTTGCCTACCAATACATATTTAAACACTTTGGATCAAAACCTTGAGCAAAGAGAAGAGCTACGAGCCAGCGGTCTGCTCCAGAGGCCTGCACCAACCCCGACCCCTACTCCTGCACCTCATCCAGAGTAGAGGCGCCACAAGCGGCGTGACAGGAAGCGGAAGAGGGGTAAGCGCGGAGGTATCTGAGCCAGACTAGCCCACACAAGCCAGCCATCCCCACCATCGTACTGGCCAACGTACCCTCTTTGGACAATAAAGTGGACCACATACGGCTTTTACGGACTAACCAGAAGGTTGTGAGTGGCTGTTGCGTTTTTGTGTTAATGGAGACATGGCTTAACAACAATGTTCTGGACCACGCCATTCAGCTCGAGCAGCTATCATGCTATAGAGCAGACAGAGCTCTTGTCGAAGGTGGTAAGACCCGCAGCGGGGGACTCTGTGTTTACATCAGTGATGCCTGGTGTCGGGACGTTGCTGTGGTCTGCAAACATTGTTCACCATCAGTGGAGCTTATGGTCATTAGCAGACCCCAAGACCTTGTTTCCCAAACTACATCAACACATAGACTTTCACACTTGGGGAAACAACACACTGGATCATGTTTACACCACCCAGAGAGGAGCTTACAGGCCCTTCCCCTCCTCAACCTCGGTGCCTCAGACCACATCACTGTTATAGGGGTGGGTGGTATAAACGGTATAACGGTAGAAACGATATGAATTTGGCCAACGGTAGAGATTTTGACTATACCAGCCTACCGCGATATAAAGAAGTAATCAGGTTAGCAGGGAGGAATTGTAATGTTTGTTTTTTACCAGGGCTGTCAAAGTTAATGCAAATTCCTTTTAACACTATTTTTTTTAACGCGTGTTAACGTACGTTCTGTTATATTGGCCTGATCAATAGTTTGATTCAGCAGCTGGAAATGAATCAGCTGGCAGCTGCAAAGACACAAGCTTCTGTCACC
>JAJHUR010110632.1:0-19780 GCA_027495735.1 Lutjanus campechanus | reverse complement strand
GATCGTCGTTAGACTGACTGAACAGCCTCAAAGAAATTATATTTTACAATTCTTCATATTTTGTTATAACGAAATTCGTTAATTCGGTGCTTTTAAAGTCATGATATTAAGCTGACACGGATCACTTACTTTGTTTGCAGTCAGACGTTACAGCGTCTCCATCAAGGCTGCACGCTGCGTGTCGCTGTGTTAGATGCAGTCGGCTTAATAAAGTCAGTGATCACAAATTAGAATTATATATATTACAAACAACCTTTCATTCATCTATGTTTGGATTGGATTCTTCGGGAGATTTTAGCGTCTGAAATGCATTTAGCGCATTTCATTACCGCCAGCTGATGGAGGTAAATCCGTCCGTATGCGGCATCTCTGACAATATTTAACACAGAGGTAATTTGGAAAAGTATGAATCTAGTGCATTAAGTAGTGTGAAATATAACACTACACGTTGTTTTCAATAAAAAAACATTTGCACAAAGCAAGCCTATCCACTTTTCCATGTTGATAAGAGTATTAAAATGATAATTCAAGGGACATTTATAAGAGATAAAAATGTGCGATTAATGTACGATTAATCACGAGTTAACTATGACATTCATGAGATTAATCGCGATAAAATATTTTAATCGATTGACAGCACTAATAAATATGTAACAAATTACTGGGTAAATAGTCCAAGGGCCACTCAGAGGGAGGAATTGTACAGTTTGATGGCCACAGGCAGGAATGATTTCCTGTGGCGCTCAGTGGTGCATTTTGGTGGTATGAGTCTCTGAAGGTACTCCTGCTGCCCCAGCACGCAACAGCATAGAGGATAGCACTGGCCACCACAGACTTTGCAAGTTTTTAGACCTTGCGCATTTGTCCACGCTGAACACCGCACAGCACCTGCGGTCACATCATCTGCCCGCCACTTCTTCTTCTTCTTCTGTAAATCCACTCCAGATCACGAATAAATATCTTGTTATCACGAGAAAACAAAGTTCGTTTTCTCGAGATAACGAGATAATATCTCAGGAAAACAAACTGTTTTCTCGAGATAACGAGATAATATCTCAGGAAAACAAACTTTGTTTTCTCGAAATAACGAGATAATATCTCGTCATAACAAGATAATATCTCGTTATATCGAGAAAACGGCTTGTAAAAAACAAAAACAAAACATGTCCGCTTAGGGCTTCCGTACTTTTGTCCTGCGTGGGTTCTTCTTTATATCAGAGGTTTTGTTGTTGCTAAGTTTATATTCAGTTTGTGCCCCTTTTAATCCAGAGGATTCAAATATGTGTATTAGTGATATATGTCGGAGCTCCTCTCCTCTGCAACCTACTCCATCGGGTGGAAACCGGAACAACACATTTGTTATATTATCAGTGAATCCTCAAACATTACAGGGCTTTTTCAACTGCAACCCTTAACTATAGAGCAGTGTCCCGCATCATGTTCAATTTTATAAATCTCAATTGAAGACTTGTTTGTGTAGTTTGCTGATATTTTGTATTTACCCTTTATTTTTGTGTGATAGCCTTTTTTCTATTCTTCACCTTAATTAGTTCTTAATGAGTTATTTTTTCCCTCCTGTAATTTGAAAGTGTTTAAGCCAACATATACCATTCACATACTGATGTTTCCTGCATATTCATATTTGCATGTTTTGATGTTTAATGAGTTACCCAGAGAACTTCTTAGCTGTGAATTTAGTTTTAAATTATTTATTATACATCATTGTGGACAGGGCAAACTACACTGTAACAAGCTTATGTTCAGTTGATCAATGACACAAAGACAGATTAATGTCATGCATTATTGCTTACTATTTCAAGGCCCACTTGCTCCCATTGTATTTTCAGCTCAGCCAATACAATGGTCCAAAAATCATTCCAATCTGTATCACAGCAATCACTCATAGGAAAGGATTCTCAAGTTTATTTGATTACTTGTTCCTGGACAACTGTTTAATACTTTACTACGCAGACAGTTCGACAGTGTATCTTTTCTGTTACTGCAAAAAAGTGTTACATAGTACGTGTAGTGTACAGTGTACGTAATGTCTGTATATTTGAATCCAATCTTGTGATTAATAGTGAAAGGGTGTGTATTCAATATATGAAACATGAATCAAAATAGAGGTGTGAGGAGCTTGTCTGAGCTCCTCAGGACTCTGGTGTGTTTCTACTGCCCTCTAATGGCACAACATTGTACTGTGAAATAAAGCAGGACAACAGGAGCAGCAGATGTTTCAACACTCTGGAAGCCCTTTATTAGATCTCCAACCTCCCAGGAAGCTGAAGTCTATAAGAGCCAACAGCTTATAAAATGAGAAAACACACTTATTTACAGCTGTATAAACTCGTTTCAAGGCATGCACACACACTTATAACAAAACAACAACACAAGAAATAAAAGAAATATTTGCATACAAGTGAAGGCTTATCTTAAACTGTGCCTTCAGGTTTGAATAATAAACAATCAAAAGGTTTTAATTTTAAAATTCACAGAACACAGTAAAAGGTCCACACAGTTAAATCACATCATCAAATCTGACACAGGAGTGTTTTTAAACTCAAATTTAAAAAAAGAAAAAAGTCTGTGAAAGAACCGGCAGATGTGTGCAGAAGTATAACTACTGTCAGAGTCAGATAAGAAGATGAAACAATCATCCAGGATGTGTTGGACCCGACGGGACCCAATGAGACTCGACCAGACCCGACCGGTTTGGATCGCATCATGTCGGCCCTTATTTCTCACATATTTCACAGGCTCATGTTGGGTTTGGCCCATACTATATTTATTCATTTACTTATTTATTTATTTTCATTTTTCTCCCCAGTTTAGTTGTTACCAATTCCAATACCCTGCAAATACTGTCCCTGTCACTGAAAACTCCTCAAATGCATGTGAGAGTCAGGTTCAGGTTGGATTTCATTTTCAGGCTAAACTTTTCAGGCCCAATTAAATAGCTACAGGGAGATTGTGCCGCATGTGGTTTAGCTACTAAAAAACAGATTAAAGCAATATTCCACCCCATAACGATAATCCACTCAATATGTACTAAATCCAAAGCCAAATCCAGTACAATGGCAGTGAATGGTGACCATGTATCAAATGTAAAAAAAAAAAAAGAAAGAACACAAAACAAACACAAAATGTCTCCATCCTGCTCATGTGGTGTAATCCAAGTGTCCATGAGCTGCGAAATGTCAACTGTAGCCTCTCAGACTTGAGCCAGATATACAAGAGATCTCACGATATTTTCACACATGCATCCATTAAGAGACATATGAAGTCTCATGATACATCGATGTCATGTTTACATGCTACCTGGGAGGCTACAGTTGACATTTCAGCTAAAAACATGGTGTAAATGGCGTCTTTTGTGGTTACCTTTTAATGTTGCAGCTCACAGTCACTTGGATTACACCACACGAGCAGGATGGAGACATTTTGTGTTTGTTTTGTGTTCTTTTTTTTTTTACATTTTATACTGTATGTGCTCACCATTCACTGCAATTGGACTGGATTTGGCTGCAACCCTGTTTTCTACAGGACCTGTTCATGTGTTACAGTTGATGTTCTTTAATATTTAACCAAGCACAAAATCTCTCTGTAATCTAAACCAAGTATAAGTTAGCATTTTTGCAAAGCTAGGCTCAAGTATGGCTTTGGCCTGATATCCATCTTCTCATCTGGCTCTGACAAGCAGATTTCCCAGAGTGTTCCTTTGTTGTTGATGAATTCAGCCACTGTCTCTAAGTGTCTGTGATAATAAACTAACTCAGCAGTGCAAAGAAACATGACTTGAATATTCACTTCAAACAACTCTCTACAAATAGAAATTGCACAATAACCAACAGCTATGTTAAAAGAGGCTACATATGTCTAATATGTCTGTATATCATTGATATTATAATTCATCTACATAAAAACTATACAGTGGACAGATTTGACTTTTGCAGAATGTATAACAGTTTAGCCTGTATAGGATGTTTTCATTTAAATCTATTCAACACTGTTAAATTAAAGAACACAAATTGTATCTCATAATCCAAAACCAGCTGTTCTACTGCATCTTAGAGGACTGATGGAGTGCATGCAATCAAACCTGGAAAATAAACTTTGTTCACCAATTAATTAAGATATATTCATATTACTATATATCCTGACCTGTAACATAGTGAAGCAACAGTGAAGAAATTCCATCACACACTGTTTCCAATTGTCTGCAAGCAGTCCATGTCCAGATCATCTAAAAACATCCACTCCAAAATATCAAAACACAGACCTAAAGGTGCTCTCTGTGTCCACCAGGTGAGACCTTGGAGAAACTGACAGGGAGATCTTCAATATAGATAGAGAGGTTCAAAGTCGGTTTGGGGAAGGGTTGTGGAAAGGCTTTCTGGAAAATGTGTAGGAAAATGTTTAAGTAGAGTCAAACCAAGCAGGTGTGTAACAATAACAACAATAATAATAATCATCATCATCATCATCATCTTCATCATCATCTCAGCTGTAGCTCACCAGCCAATGTCTGAAAAAATCTGATGTTTCTAAAGGTGGGGCTGCAGGTCATGGAGTTCCTGTCAGCTCACAGTGGCCTGTTGAGGTGTGGCTTCACTATGACAGGGAGGACTTGGAGCCCAACCGGTACTGAGGTGGATTGATATTAAATGTTTTGACGACATATCAGCTGATATTCATTCTATATATTTTTTACATAAACACATAAAATACACATTAAGGTTGTCATGTTGTTTAGAGGTTTAACACGTCTGCGTACGCCCACACACATTTCTTTTTTATTATGCTACTCAGAGCACAACTCAGGACTGTGTGAGTGTACACACTGCATGATCTCCCCATCTTGCTAAACCTGTTTAACTGGTTCAGTGCAGCCTGCATCTTTATCATTCTTGTTGTTCAAATTCTAATTAAAAGGAACTTAAACCAAATTGATTTGAATGTACCCATGTGGCATAATCCTAAACTCTGCTTAAGAATTGACTTGACTCTGTTTTGGTGGTGCTTCCACTGCCACACAGATGCTGACTTCAGACTGGCTGTGATTATTTTCTTATTATACTCTTTTTGTTCTTATTTTCATCATTATCTATTTGGCATGACTCACCAGTTTGTGTGACTGAAGAGAACAGTGTGTTAGTGTTGTGCTTGTCATTACTGTCAATATTGTATTCTGACAGATTGTTCCAGATTGAACATTTCTCTGAATATTCCACAAATAAATAAATAAATAAAATAGCCACAGCCCTAATAAAAATTCCTCAAGGTAGACAAGATAGTTAAAAAAAAAATCATTAAAGTAAACAGTGCTCTCAAGTGGACAAACTATGTCATGGTAACTAGTTTTACCCCAAACATCTTTGTAGGGGTTTGTTACATAGACTGATGATAGAGAAACATCTGTGATAAACTACAACTGGTCAATTATCGCAAGCATGTCATTTTATCGGTCGGGCTCTAGATCTCTGTGGTTTGACACTGGCATGATTTGGATTCATAACAACATATCAGGCCTCACTTTGTCTTCTTTTTGTCCACAACCCATCCAAAAATATTGAAAAGTAAACATCATGCAATATTGCTGTAGGAACACAGTGCAATTTAGCTTTTTTCACAAGCACATCAGTAATGCCCTGCACATTTCCGTCTGTTAATAAAGCCTGAACAGTGGATGAAGACATCATGCCGCGTCCTTTGAGGCTGCAGCCGCTGAGCGCAGGAGTCGGCAACCTTGGCCTCCGCTGCGTTTCTTGCCCCGGCCCAGAGAACTAGGGCCCGACCCTGACGTTCGGACACTTCTTAGCCCACAGCTGCCCATGGTGGGGAGGAGGGAGGAGGATGGGGAGGGAGGGGAGGAAGAAGAGGAGGTAGGGGACAGGGAGGAGGAGGTGGAGGAGGGTGAGGATGAAGAGTGGGACGATGAAGAGTAGTAGCTGTGTTGGGAGGTGGAGGAGGAGGTGAGGACTAGGCGGTGCTGGCTTTTGCTGCTGCGAGGTCCGTGGTGGGTGGGGCTGACGTTAGCGTGAGATGGCGACAGGATGTGGCTAGAGGAGGGGAGGAGATGACTCAGATTCAGAGACGGGATAAAAGAGTTGAGAGGGACAGAGGATGGAGAGGGGTCAAGAGGGGGGTCTGACTGACAAACTGATGAGTTTTTCACCAAGGAGGAAGAGGAAAGGGGACACAAGAAAGCCTTGTGTCTGGAGCACTGGGCGGAGGAAAGTGGAGATGAATGGGAAGGAGTAGACAGAAGAGAGTGTTTCCCTGAGGAAGAGGCTGAAGCTGAAGAGGTGGAGGAGCAGGAGAGGTTTTGGAGGCTATCAGTGGTGTCTGAGCAGTGAGGAGTGGACAGAGAGGTAGACAGGTGTTTCCCAGAGCTATGGCACAAGGCTGGAATCTTAGAGGCACGCAAAGCAACGACAGAATGGTTACTATCCCCGGCCGCTCTACTGCTTCTGCTGTCAGCCTGCAAACACACACCACGGAATACAGCAAATCAACATGAAAGGAGAGGAACACTCAGTCTCAGCACTCATGCCTGTTAGTCCTATGATTTTGGCCAGCCGGTCTCTCCCTCAGGGCTACAAATGATACAGTGTACTCATCTGTTTTACAAAGTGGAACAGTGACATTAATCTGTGCATCAATACAAAATACATGATGCTGGTAACTTGGTGACACACTGACCAGTGGTGCTCTGAGTCACTCACCTGACAAGAACATCCCATTTACACCTCTCTCAACTTTTGGATTACCTCAATATAAAATATGCTGACATTGTTGAGCATAACAACTGCAACTAATGATCTTCATCATCATCATCATCATCCTCAATCAGTCAATTATTTTCTCAATTCATCGAATAGTTGTTTAGTCCATGAAATGTCAGAAAATAGTGAAAATGTTGATTGAAGCTCAAAATGACATCCTCAAATGTCTTGTTTTGTCCAGAATTCAAAAATATTCAGTTTTCTGTCAGAGACGAGTAAAGAAATCAGAGAAATTTGACTTTTTATAATAATATTCTCATAATGTAACAGCACTTGTCCTCGAGTACTTCAGTACTCTTTCCACCAATGGTTATTTGTAATGTGTAACTAGTGATGCATTTGCGTGTTAAGCAGCCATTTTACTCTTGTTGTTGGTTTGAGGTGCAGCTAATTTATCTCATATGCATAACATTTTATGATCTCATTAGAATTTTTGTATGTAGAATGTGTAAAGTAAGTAACAAGTGCAGTATAATACTTCCCTTCGAAATGTGGTGGAGTAGAAGTAGGACAAGGGCACAATGAAAACCATCAAGACAAGTACAAATGCCACAAAATTCTACTGAAGTGCAGCACTGGAGTAAATGTACTTAGTTACACTCCACCACTGTAACTGTCTCTTTGAAAGCACTCATAGTAGTGTCCTAAGTTGTTCAAATAAAAAGATACAAAAATACTTGTATAGTTAATCACTGCTTAAAGGGCATGACTGTCTGTCTCGGAAAGTTACAAAACGTGTAGGACACAGTGCCCTTAGCTTCTTAAAGCCTCTCTCCACATTTTCTGCAGTGGGAATTTATTTGACTGATGCATTTACTTGCTCCATCAACATATCTGGACTGGCAGCAAACTGTGGTACAATCTGGTGGAGCAATATTAAATAAAGCTGCATTACACAAAACGCTAATAGGATAGCTTCCTTTACTTTGTATTCTCCTGCTCAGAGCTGCCTCCTAGCTGTAAACTGAGACCCAGCTTCTTCACCCATGGTTCTGCCCGCTCTGGCAAAGCCATCTTATAAATATGTTGCATGAAGGAAGCTGCTATTACTGGCCAAAGGCATAGTAGTAACATACATGACTGACAAAATCCAGTGCTAATCCTCTTAAATTCATCAGAACCAGTTTAGAAAAAGTAAAGTTAATGTACGAACAAACTGGCCATGACAGAAAATATTTTTCTTATTTCAGAATGACTTGAAATCTTTTAGTAATCACTTCAAAGATGAATTCAAGTCATTAAAGATTTGACACTGTGATTAAACGAATTTCACTGACATTGGTGCCATCAACTACAACATACATGCAGTACTTACAGGATGATGTGCTGTTTAATGACATAAATGTGAGGGTAATCAATGACGGATGTTTCAACTGGACTATTAATATCTCTGACTGATGGCTTCCATGTGTCTTTGTTGCAGTGTTTTTGACACCCAAATAACATTTCCACAACTCACTGCCAGATGAAGACAGGTTGTACACAGTTGAACATGCAGGCTGCATGCAGGTGGAGACCCACTCTCTGATCAACACTTAAATGTCAACTGCATGGGAAAACAGCTAAGTTTACATATGGGGCATTAATGGGTTATAGCACAAAATCAAGCAGTGTGCCAAAGAGAAGAGGAAGGTGAACACAGCCTAAACAGACAGACATAACTTGAGGAAGACCCACATCTCCACAAAATAAGACAGATAAGCACCACCACAGGAATAAGCTCAGTGTACTTAAACAAACCGTAAAATCGGTAAAACAACATTATTCACTCTTTTGCCAAGCTACTGTCATGTGTTGCATGCAACACTTTCTAAAAATATGCTCCACTATTCTATAACAAATAATTGATGGAATCTCATTCACTCTCATTTAAGCTGCTATTTATTTATAGGCAAATAGTCTTCTAGCTGCTAGCTGCTTATTTAAAATGTTTATTTTTCTAAATTCATTACAACATTCAGCTATAATTTCAGTAGAGTGAACCTGTTGTTTAATTTTTTTAAATACTGATCGTCCTGTTGAGGACCACAGTTTTAATGTACAACCAGAGCAGGGACGGATGGTCCACAGAGGCAGAGGAGGTTGCTCCTCCTCTGTTTTTGAAAGGCAAGAGGGAGATCTGAATATTTAACAAGAGTAATTGGATGAAATGTTTATGAAAATACTGTTACTGGTATAAACTATAAAATATTGGATCCTGATATGAATTTAAAAACAAGTCTGGTAGAGGCCATTGCCTTGTTGGAACTATTTTGATATCCATTTTCTTTCATTTTCATGGGACATTTGTTCTATATTTGAGTTTTAGATTTATCTCACAGACACTGTTTTTGAAAAATTAGCTAATGTTAACAATGGGTTGATGGCAGACTGCTCTGCAGCAAAAGAGGTTAACTGAACAACGCCTAGACTCTTGCACTAGTGGAGTGAAGAAGCCAAATGGATTTCTCCAAATTCCTGAATGGTGATTTAGATGGGATCTGGGTGAATGCCATCTTCAGGGTGGTTCAGAGGAACCAGGAAAGATAGAGGGTGAGTGGTTACAGTAAACTTGTGCGAGTTTGAACAGTTTGTGGGATGTCTTTCTCTCAGCTGAGGTGTTTTCTCTTGCCAGTCAGTTACCATTTTGTGAGGTGCACCTTTAGTCAGCAGAATCTTGCATGCATTTTGTTGAACATAAGAAAATAGAGATAGGTAGCCAACTAGGGTAAAATAACATGAGGCTGGGTTTCCTCCTCTCACCAGCTGCCTCTGAGTGAGTGAGTCTATCTAGATTTGAATATCTACTGCATATAACAAAATGGTAAGCACTGGAAAAAGGATTGAATATTGCTTTTTTGAGAGCCAGTTTTTGATTGTTTAAGGATATTTTGAGGTGAATGATATCGGATGGGAAGGTTAAGGTTACCCTGTGGTAGTTACAACTAAGTAGTTGAATGTACTGATATTTGAAAACAAAAAGTTAAAGGGTAACTTGGATACTTTCAGACAGGGACCCCTTTGTTTTCCCATGTTTCTGTCTCTAAAGCCCCCTTTACACAGTCTTTTCAATGTGGGACTGCTGCACCTTTTATTCCACCTTACCACCTGTATCAAAGTTACAGAAGTGGAACAGGGCTGGGGAACATGGACAGTACATCCAAAAATCCTAATCACAACTTTATTCACTTTCATTTTATACATAGACAATACCTCACTCCTAGAAAATGTTACCTCATGGAACTCATACCCTCTCCAATTTGTCATCCTCTTGGTTTCATGTGTTCATTTTTACATATGTACTGAGAATGTCCTGCAATTGCCACTTATTGGAACGAGGTATCTTCTACCCTATCAGATTTACTGGATGTGCATATATACCTTGTTGTCCCAGGCTGCTCATTTTAAATAATATATCCTCACTGGTTCTGTCTCCCTCCAAATATTGTGTTTTGTTATCAGGTCTCACAATAGTAAAAAAGACATTAGCTCAAATTTGGCTATGACTCTGCAGGCATGGACCTCTGCAGCAGCAGATGTTAAACAGCTGCTGACTTGAACATGTACGCAATTATGATGTATGGAAGGGCGCAAAACTGTCCATCCATCCATCCATCCATCCATCCATTTTCTGTAACTGCTTATCCGTCAGGGTCGCGGGGGGCTGGAGCCTATCCCAGCTGACTTTGGGCGAAAGGCGGGGTACACCCTGGACAAGTCGCCAGTTCATCGCAGGGCTGACACATAGAGACAAACAACCACTCACTCTCACATTCACACCTACGGGCAATTTAGAGTCTCCAATCAACCTATTATCTATTGTCTTTGGACTGTGGGAGGAAGCCGGAGTACCCGGAGAGAACCCACGCAGACAAGAGGAGAACATGCAAACTCCACACAGAAGCAAAACTGTCAATTTACGAATTTATGTATTATTAAATGTAGAACTATGGTGGGAGGGGAGGTGAGGATACAGGGGTTGGGGTGGGAGTTGACCTTTCATGGTCACAGTGGGGTAGATACACATTAACACTATGTTTACTGTTGCAATATTGTTTGTCTTACAGTGGAAGTGGAATGAGGCTTATTTTGGTTCCACCTCTGATCCGCCAGTGGAGGTCGGAACAGAGCCAAATCAAAGTCTGTGTAAAAGGGTGAGATGGCGCAGCGGGACAGGATGCAGCGCTGTATGCACTGAGCACAGAGACACAGACAGGAGAGAAATCCCTTCCCACAGCTGATTACACAATGATCTTTTTTAACTTAACTGCTATAGAAGAAGTGACATCTGTTTATCCAGGAACACTTAAAAAGCTTAATGTTATATATTAACCGGGTTATCAGCTCTAAGCGTGACTAGAAAAGAGCACAGGAACAGAATCACTTGTTTACTGGTGCATTGTTGGGTTACATCATGCCTCCGGCATGCTGTATAAGATCACACACAGAGTGACTTTCTTGTGCCAAGGTTGGGTTTTAGGGTGAAAAAAAAGGGGGTGGAGGGGCGAGCATTCATTGCAGCAGAAATGTTGCAGATCTCTGTGTAAAAACAGCTGGGAACAGAGAAACGGTGCTCACAGACAGAATTAATTCACATCTAACTTGGTGAATTAAGGGTTTATTTCAACCAAACCAGAGCTGGTAATAGTTGGAACAGTGGAAAGACAAACCAAGAGGGATTTGGTGGGTTTTATTTTGTTTCTGCTGAGTTTGAATGAAGTGTGTTTTACAATGATAAAATGACTATTTTCCATAAAGGGAGTCTGGTTGGTTTGAAAAGGATGATGTGTTTCTGGTTAAACAAAAAGGATTTTTACTCCTTATCAAAAAGGTCTGTTTCTGTATAGATCATTTCTATAATGTTTTCAGACACTTGGAATAACAACCTGAGCCTGTCAGTGGCAAAAGAACCTTTTAGTGGATGGACTTTGAAATTACACAGGAGGATTATATTGCAGCCAAATTCATTGAAACCCAGCTCGGTACTGGATCAATTTCAAAAACTTGTCCCCATTAGTAACTTGGACACAAAAACATGGGAAAACAGGGTCCAAGTTGAAAAATACATAAGTTACCCCTAAAAGATCTGCCCTCTTCAGAACGCAGTATCCATTACCATTTGGTGAAGCTTTACTGTAATTCCCTTTCGGTCTGCACTGATTCAGAGCTGGTAACAATACAACAAATAATTTACCTGGCTGGGCTGCTTTTGGGTAGCCTGCTTCTGGCCCTTAGGTGTCTTCTCTGGTGAGGAAGAGGAGGATGAATGGCGAGACTTGGTGTGAGATCGCTGAGCAGAAGAGCTGGAGCTACTACTGGAGGTCTAACAAGGAGATGCAAAGACAAAAGTTCAGTTAGTACTAGGGATGCTCCTGGCGACTAATTTCCTTGTCAATCAAACGCAAAAATTAATTTAGACTAGTTGACTAGCCTAATACTAAGAAAACAGTCAGAAAGCAGTTTAAATTGAGCATAATTTATTAATTTATAATGTTAAACACTGCCCAAAAAAATACTGTGCGTATTTAGAGCCATTTGAAGCTGCTAATCACAGTCAATAATCGCCAAATCGTACTTTAAATGCAGCTGAAATGTGTGCTATGTGCACTAAATATGCAATACAAACCGTACACATTAACTTACAAAACATTACAACAACTCACTAAATGCTTCAACTTTTCAGACCGAAGAGGATCACCGCATCTGCAGGTAAACGACCCAGAGCTAATGTTAGCTGCCAGTCGGCAACACAGTGTGGCTAACGTTAGCAGTGCTAGCAACAGCAGCAGCAGCAGCTCCGCTTGCGGGTTTATGTCCATGTCTGTGCTTAATGTGGTCACATCTTGCTCCAGTCGAGTGATTATAAATCAGCTTATTATGTTCAATATGATTTCCATTGTCTAGATTAAAACGCTGCCAAACCGCGCTGGTTTTATGAGCTGTCATCTGTCCGACTTTGCTGATATAAACATCTGGGTTTACCTAGGCAATTGGAGCATGCACACTGAGCGAGAGGGGCTGCCGTCAGTGCCGCAGTGACAGTACTGCAGCCCCGACTAGTGGTGGACGGCTGCATAAATCTTAGAGGCGACAGATAACTGGCATTATGCATGAATGAAATATTGATAAATAGTTTAAACAACTAGTATTTCTGGCACCGACTAACAGTTAATCGCATAGTCGACTAATCGCGCGCATCCCTAGTTAGTACAGACTGTCAGGAGCTATGTGTAGGACTACACTATCATTGAAAAACAAGTAGGGGACTTAGTATTTGTATGTCAACAACTCCAACATTTAAAAGCAGTCAGAGGCATCAGATTCAAGCAGAAAATTAAGATCAAAGATGACATCAAATATTGTATTCCAAATTGGTTAACTACAATAGCATATGGATTGAAATGTACATTTGAGTAGTCTATGAACAGTGCTGTATTTCAGCCATTATTGCAGCTAAAATGGGCAAACAGTAAGATAAAATTGAAAGATCCTTTGATGATGTCTGACAATATTAATTAATAATAGATTATATTAAACAACATTATCAAATGCATGATTGGATGCTAACAGGTGTTAATTTGCACTTTGCAGGGTGAAATGACGAAAGATTTGTCGGCAAGATGAAAATGTTTGAACTTGAAACAAGAGGAAAGAGGGATCTGGAGGAAAATCACAGAAACAACTAGAGTCCCTGGTATGTTTTCAGAACAGTCAAGAGTATGAGCTGTAATTTAGAACACATAAACGTTCCACTCACACACCACTGGTGAGAATATTGCTAACTGGCTAAAGGCAACGATTGTACAGTCATTTCACACAAAGCTTTGATGAAGAGTCAGTCAATGACAGCAGAGAGCCCACCACCAGCCCAGCACAGGCAGAGGAACATCAGACCTGTTTCTTGGTGGAGGTTTTCCCTGTGTCATGTGGAGGCTGTGCTTTGGCCCTCTTATTCTGAGGTGGATTTGGGCCCTTGAGGAACTGAGAGGCTGGCCTCTTAGGTGGGCTTCTCTCCCGTTCTCGTTTGACTTTGCCTTTAAGCTGCACCCTGTCAGAATCAGGGGACTGAGGAGGAGATATCTTGTCCACACTGATTTCCAACTGCTTAATGGACTCTTCTAGACTGTCAACTGAGTCAAATGTACTCCTGCAGAGCTCTTTTACCCGGTTATGTGACTTGTGACCATGTGGGGACACGTTGATGTTTCTGTCACAGGCAGTACCTTCACCAAAGTTGAATTGTTTGGTAGTGTTGATCTGAAACCTCTCTGTCTGCTTCTTGGTCTCCTTCACTGGCCTGTTATCAGATGTTACCACCTCCTCTTCCTCAGTGACAACAACCTCAAGAGTCTTCTTTCCTGTTTTGATCGTCCCTGTTCGAATGGCCTGGCTAATCGCAGCCAGTTTGTTTTTGGGGAACTTGAACTTGAATTTCCTTTTAGTCTCTGTGTTTGTACACGAGTCTAGTTTATCCTGGTCTTGAACTGAGCCATTATCTGCTGAAGGTCTTTGATTGTGCATATGTAGAGAATTCTGATTATTTCCTGAGACATGTTTGAGGCCTAAGTCCCAATTTATTTGAGTGAAACAAATTTTTCTCACATCCTGTTTCTGTTCTTCCTGCTCTCTCTCTTCTTCATCCACAAGATTTTCCGCAGATAGAATCCCATCAAGATCTTCCTCACATTCAAAGATGGTGGACAGACGCTTGAAGGCTGACTGAATGTCCAAAGGCTCATCCAAGATAACGATAATAGGTTGCTTGTCAGTATCATCCCTGTACTCGAAACCTTGGTTCTCATGTGCCAGGTAAGTGTGTTCACCATCTCTGTCCCCAGCTACAGTCTGCATGTCAGATCCACTCATTTTGACTCTGGCATTGGAGATTCTCAGGCTGATTTTACCAATTGGCGGTGGTGGAGGAGGAGGTCCCTCATCGTCCCCAATGTCTGGGCTCAGGCTACCTCCTTCTTCTGAGTACTGTGATCGCTCACTGGATAGCTGCAATGTTGTCTCCTGGTTCTGCTGCTGTCTGCTGTGGCTGAGAGTCAAGCTGGGTGTAAGGGGGGAAGGTTTTAGTATCGTAGTCAACGCTGCACCCTCCTGATCTAAACTCAGGGACTTATCCTGCAGAATCTTTGGTGACAGTTCTGAGCAATCCTCCAGGGTGTTTTCTTTTTGTAAAGTTACAACTACCATCACATTTGACTTCTTCTCGGCTGGTACCTCCCTGACAGGTTTTTCATTTGTCTGGTCTGGACTGGTGACATCAGTTGCTTGCCGGTTTTCTTTTTGTAGAGTCACAACTGTTGTAAACTTGACCCTCTTTTCTGTTGTGGTTGGAGAGCAAACCTGTCCAACAGCCTCCTTGTTAATCTGATCAGGAGGGTTTACAATAAGAGCGTTTTCTTTTTGAGAAGTTGTAACTGTAAGTACCTCCATCTTCTCTGCTTTCTTTTGGGTTCGCGTTGTCACCTTATTCTTCTGGACATGCTGAACATCTTGTACAGCTACAGGTGGGAGTACCTTCACCTTCTTTACTGCACAGTTTAAGGAAGGCACTTGTTTAACCACATTGTCCTCTGCTTTCTTCCTCTTATCCTCTTTCTGAACTTCACAGTGTTCTTCTAGTCCAACTGCTGTTACAGGTTTATGAGGGCAGCCATCTGTAATTCCTGGCTGAGGAGCTAACTGGTGGTCAGGTGTTTCTAACTCAGAAGAGTTCTGATTGGCCACCTGTGGTGTGGGAGACATCCTCACCTCTCCTTTGCATTGCTTATTTTCACCTGGCAAATTATTCTTATTTGACAGTTCTGTAGTCACCTATAATTAGAGAAGGCAAAATTAAACAGATCATCAACTGGAAATTAGGAAACAAATATTAGGTTTATAGTACCATTATTGCTCTAAATACATGTTTACTGTTTCTCCTATTTACATACACAATCAGAAACTAAACTAAAAACCTTAAAAACAAAATATGTACTTGATGCACTAAATGTAAATATACACGAGACATTACACTTGTTCAGACTATCTTGAATGTATGATATGCACATATGAAAATGGGGATGTGTGTCAGAGCTTTAAAAAAAGGGTGATTAAAATATCAGACAATCTCCGGGAGGAGCACACTCCTTACAGCAGGAATATTACTGTGATATGTCAATTCTGGAGCGAGCAGCAACCTGGCTGAACAAACATGATTCTGCTGCTCCACTATTTTGGAACTTTGTAATAACGTAATTTTAGGTTTTTTATATATTCCTGGATAAAAAGCAGACCCTCCTTCCCTCCTGCCTGTCTGCTCGTCTCTCTCCCTCTCTATGGACTGACAAATATGTGGAATAAGTACATAATTAAAAAAAAAAACACAACCACAAACAGCACTGGCACTTTTTTCTATAAATATAGTGGATGGATTGTGTAATGACTATATAATCAACTAACAGATTTTCACTGCATGTCAGAATTGTACATTTTTCCAGCTTTTGGCAGTTTTCATACCAAAGGCATTGCGATTAGCACAGAATTGTGTGACACAGCAACGATGCGCAGCGGCTGCATTGTTTACTCCAGAGATCAGCTGATCGCGCTGAGGCTGGTGTTATAGCCCTTCTGGTTTTCAATTTAACTGGTTACTGTTGGGGTGTGTGTGTTGAGTTCAGCAGCTGTGTGGGCTCCTGTCACCAGATTCGTCACACATTCACAAACACATTTACTCTGGATTTTCATGTCACATTTCATATCTACTGCGGCAAAAATTATTGTATAAGGAAGCACTGCAGAACAGACACCAATGAAAAGACCAATTTGAGAAAGTATAATATTTTCAAGATCGCGCAGGGCTGGACTCGATCTCACCTGAGCAAAAGTAATAAAGCCTCTCTCACATTGCTCTGTGGTAAACCTGTATTGATTAACTACGTCAGCATCCAGGTAACATTTTGTTTTAGCTCATCTAAAATAACTGGTTCCCCTTAGTTTATCTTGCAAAATAACCTGAACATGCTCATTAACAGCATTTTCTCAAGGTTGCGGCCAACACTACTGACCCATACAACACTACACACAGACATACTTTTAAACAGCGGCGATCTAACTGTCTGACTCAGCCAGGATGTTTCTGAAGATGTAATGTGATTGTGTTTTATTTTGTCCATGAGGGGCACTGCTTAAGCCCAGTAAGCTCACTTAACAACTTAAATATTACTGTGTACTTTTTGAGTTTGATATCAAAACTTTACAACACTTGGGACAGAATCATTCATCAAAGACACACTGTGCTTGGCTCATTTGGGTAAATAAGATATTGACGAGCCCTTAATGACAAACAAAGCGATCTGAGCCAGTGCGTCTGTATTTTACTGTACAGTATACACAAATGGTAGGAAAATAACTGTAAACCAACAAACACATACCCTCAATACTGTGTTGTCTTCCCATTTATCTTGTACTCTTCCCATGACTCTGTGTTGCAATTATTTCGTGTATTTTGACAGTATGATCTGCGTTAGATAGCTGCTGTTTAAAAGTACGTCTTTGTCATCATGTGTAGTGTTGTCTGGGGCTGTGATGTAGTGGTCTATTTGGCCGCAACCTCGAGAAAACGCAGTTAATGAGCACATTCGGGTTATTTTGCAAGGCTATTTTTATTTATTTATTTTGCTTTCTTGAGGATTATTTAATACGGAGCCCCTAAAGGGACACAATTTAAAAAAATACATATAATGAGTTTTACGTGCACGTGAAACTTTTTACGTGCGCGCGTATTACCTTTACGGGCTCACGTAAACAACTTTACGTGCTCACTTAAAGGTGTTACGCGTGCGCATAAAAGTTTCACGTGCGCACGTAAAACTCGTTATGTAAAAAAAAAAATTGTGTCCCTTCAGGGGCTCCGTAATTTAACATATGTAAAGACCAAAAAGATAGGATAACAGAGAAAAAAGAAAATACATAAATACATACACAAAACATAAACAAACAAAAGCAGTAACAATGTCAGGAAATAAGTGACAATAATGATAATAAATTAAGAAACTAACAAAGAAAAAAAAACGTATACATTGTTTCATAGGATATAGTTAAATAAACCCATAAATATTGATAGCATCTGTCTCTCTGTCAAACTAATGACAGCAGACTGTCTGTGAACATCATGACGTTACACTCTGCAGTGTTTCACACACAGAGACTTTACTTGTGCGAACACCCAGGTGGCAAATTTTGGCATTTTTATTTTTTTAATCAGTCCGAGAGGACGACGGCATCCACGATTGATTAGTGCTCAATCTGCTCTCCTCCCCTCCCTCACCTGTTCGCTCTGCTCAGAGAGGGTCTGACACTTTCTGACAGAGAAAGAAAGACTCTCCTGTTTAATGTAAAGGCCTCCTTATACAGTTGTTTAATCTATATTATTATATCTATATTATTCTATATTATTAAAAGTCCGCCTGGTTGGTGTCCATGTCATTCACGTCACGTTAGTTTCAACTGTTTTAATAAACTCTGTCATTAACAACAAGTCTCCTCCACATGCATCTTCTCTGTTGCGGTGAAAACTGAATCACAGGTGAATTCATAAGTAGGGAAAAACCCAAAATGCGAGTTAGATTTTGGCTTTTTGTCTTTATAAAACACCCTGCTGTGTCCCATGGTTCCAAGCTTGAAACTTTTACAGCGCAAACAACATTCAGCTCATTACCTGGTAGAGGCTGAACCCAGTCGTATTTAGAGTCATTTAGCCTTAACGGATTGAAACGACACTTGCCCATCTTTGACTGACGCTGATTAGAAGTTGCTGCGTGAGTAACGACTTCAGTGGGTACGCAGGGTTGAGAGGGTTACTTTAAAAATGTAATCCAGTACAATTACAAGTTACCTGTTAAAAATTGTAATCAGTAACTTACTCTAAGTATCACAATATTAAAGTAATGTAACTGATTACTTTTAGTTACTTTTGGATTACTTCAATACCAAACATGCAAATAAAGACAAGAAAGCAAAAAATATCAGCCTATATAATGTTAAGGAGTGATGAGATGAGGGGTAGGGATTAATATTTTCTCGAAAATGACACATTTTGACCGCATGATCACTTTAGTCTATTATCTGGTGGTATTTATAATCATTATTGAAGCAGAAGAACATCATTTCAACATTAATCAACATTATTATGAACATAATATAAACAGTACAGGCTGTGTACAGCTCGACCTTCGCTGTGGCTGCATGTGAGGATAAAATGCCAAGTTCAGCCTTTGATCTGTCTGTCTGACTGAACAGCCTCATAGAAGTGATATTGTACTGATATTTTATTTTTTAATTATTCATATTTTAAACAAACAAAATTCGTTGGGTCATTTGGGGTTTTTAAAGTTATGATATTGAGCCGAAACCGATACATTACGCTCGTATTCAGGGGCTTCAGCTGAGCGCAGCAGACATCTCCCGTGCGTGCGTCAATGTTCAACATTCGGCTTAATAAAGTAAATGATCGCTCAACATTAAAAACATAAATCTCTGAAACAGCTCTCACTCACTTGGTGTGAGGCTTCAGATGGATTCTTCGGCAGTTTTTGGCGTCTTTCCTCAGTGAGGCTCTTTTTGCCACAACCAGCTGCTGACATTAAATCCATCGGATGCAGCAGTCTTTCATCCAGATGTGTTTTGGATAAAATATAAATACGGTGTTCTTGAAACTTTCACCTGGAACTTTGTCTGATATTCCAACTGGCAAACCTTATAATTTACAGCACAGAGCAGGTCAAATAATGCAGAGGATAGCAGGAGTAGCAGTGTTATTGACAGGTTAGCAAGCTAACAAACATTAACTTTAGCTCACTGGATTTCTGTGTATTTCGGTAAATGTTAGCGGTTTATCTTCGTACCTGTAGATGTTTCTTTAAATTGGACGTCTAGTCTCTGGATGATGACAGTATTTTCACAGCTGAATCATAACTTGCTCTGTATTGTGATGTTGTTGTTCCCCTTTTCTGATTTAGAGACAAAAT
>JAJHUR010110631.1:766-20065 GCA_027495735.1 Lutjanus campechanus | reverse complement strand
CAAAAACATGAATATCCCGCATCGTTTGATCATTATATTGACTGAGCTGAATAAAGGTGAGGATTTTTCTCACCACAATATTTTATGAAAGAAATAAACTATTATTAAATAAATAAATAAATAAATGCATATAAATAGTAACCTTTTCCTAAAATACTGTTTTTAATTTTGTGTTACATTGTTTGGAGAAAGATCCGTTACACAGCTTCAAAATTACTTAATTTTTTTTACTAGGTTTTGAAGTGTGTTTATTCTGCTGCAATGTATCTGCTATGTGAGTATGTTCAGAAACAGTCATTTTGACATATACAGAAGAAAAGACTATATCGCAATATATATTGTTACAGCACATGCTTCAAATTATATCGCAATATAAATTTTAGGCCATATCGCCCAGCCCTACTTCCATTATAAGTTTTACACCGCGACATTTACACTGCGATATATACCGTTACCGTGACGGGATTCAATTTATACCGTGATATGAATTTTGGGTCATACCGCCCAGCCCTAGTTTCAGGTGTTATTCTTAGGTTTTGTATATAACAGCTCTTACCTGGTATTTAAGCGTTAATTTTTGTGAAGCACATGCAAAACTTATTAGCATAATGTATAAACATGGACTAGACTTGAGCGGTATCTATTTTTTCATGTATTCATTTCTTCCTGACATTTCACCAGGGTTTATGGTTTATGACGGTATTAATATGAAAAAACAAATTATTAAAAGCTGGTCGCAGGGGTCATTACGGCATAATTGTTTAGTTTACAATGCTTTGTGTCAAATATGCAATTAGCCCTCTTAGACAAGTCTTGATGGGTTTAATAATAAAATAAATGAATAAAATAATATATAGGGAATAAGTGATCTCACTCCATAGATTCTTGCTTAAGGATCCAATGACACTTTGGTGCTGCTACTGTGCATGTTGGCCCACTGAAAAATCTCTGCAATTCTAACTGGAACTGGACCTTAATTAGCATCATTGGTAACACCTGTGTTTAGCCTATTATTTCATATTAATATGGCTGCAGTGAAAAAGGTCTAATACACTACTGCAATTACATGAATTTAAGGTGTATTATATGACACTTCATAAACTTTACTGCAACTGTATCATGGCTTACTGTGGCGTCAAATAGAGTTGTAGCCTAAACTAAAATAACATTAAATATAAATGAGAGTACGCGAAACTAGTTTCGTATCGCCATAAATGTGAGCTCTCCACTTATATGATATAAAAATCAATGTTGCACATGGCTAATTACTGACAACAGTAATTAGTAGCTTCTGTGCGTTCGTAACATCATGTAGCCGAGGTTTTTGTGGCGCAAACAACTAAAATTGGACATATTCACTGCTGCTAAGTTAACCTGTGTTGGTTGTTTGTGTGTAATAAACACTCCTGCCTAATTAGCTGCAGCATTAGCTTTATAGAAGTTACGCTCTCCAAAGCTAACTAGCTAACGTGACGCGACACGCACGAATGCATTATTTTCAGATACGTCTCTTCTCCCCATCCCTTTCTTACCTTCACTTGAGGTGTAATAAACACCGTATATGTTGCTACAGTTGTGTCAGCACAGACTTCTCCTTCACGGCGCCACATTTACATTTGTTTCTTCTTAACTTCCTTCTTCTCGGCGCATGCGCACAAACACCTTGTCCTGTTACTTATCCTGTTTAGGCTTCATGTCCAGGTTGTTCATCCACCAATGAGAAGAGCTCAACATAATCAGGAGAAGACATATTTCATTCCTTCTCCCTCCTAAAGTGAAAGAGATGAACGTCAAAATCCTAAATGAGATGTACCCAACAAACAAATTCTTAAGATTTTGATGTGAATAATTGTGTACTCTGTGAGAGGGAAGTCGAGTTTGGAACATGTTTTTCCATTATGAATCAGTGCAGTTTGTCTGGTAAAACATGCAAAGCTGGCTATAGTCCAAGGGGATTGAGCCATCACTTGACAGAGGAAACAGTCAAATTAGGTATTTCTGTTGAAAATCAGAATTTGGATATGATTAATATTTTATTATTAGGTAAATTCTTTATACAAAAATGCAGATACTTTAAAACCGAACCCTTTCTAAATCACATAAAGAATGTGTTAGTTCTGCTAAGTAAGTCTTTGACAATTATGAATGATTTTTAAAAAAAAGCTCTTAAGTTGTTCTCTTTATTATACAAATTCATTTTAGATAAGCTACACAAATTGAGTAGAGGAGTTCAATTACTGTTTTGTTTTTTTTCAGTTTTTTTCCTTAATTACCTGACAAATGACCTAATACTCCAGAGAAGCCAGAATATAAGTTACACATGGAATTACAGTGAAACATTTGTGTATAAAATATAGTAGCTTAGCTTAATAAAATTATTGTTATTGCTGTTACGGACAGGACCCCTGAACTCAACCGTCACATAAAAAAGCAATATTAAACAGATACACTTAAAAAACATAATAATAATAATAATAATAACAATAATAATAATAATAATAATAATAATAATAATAATGATAATAATAATAATGATAATAAAAGGAGTGGAATTCAAAACTCACTCAAACTTATTTCTTTACAAAACAAAGTACTAACATGATACAACTAAGAAGTTTTTTTTTCAATTTGTCACTTAAATTAATGTTTTAGGAAATATAATTAAGGCCTAACTAAAAAAACATGTAAAAAGACAGAAAAAATACAGACAACATGACCTCAGCAGCCCCAAGGTGTTGCTGTTGGTAAGTGTGTGTAATCTATTTGTATTTGTTGAGTCTTTCGTATGTAAATTTTTCACCTGTAAAGTCGTAACAGTAGCTGTGAAATACTGTAAATAGGTTATGATGGCTTAAAAAGTATTTAATAAAAAAATACTTCCATATGAAACTGTTGTGAAGTACGAATATAAATTAGAATAAAATGATTACACTGAAATTAAGTACCTAAAAACTGTACTTAAGTACAGAAATTGAGTAAATAATTATATTCAAACATAAATTCTGCTTAGTTATCAAATACTTTATTCCAAAACTATGAGAAAAACACAAAAAAGTAGGCTATCTGTTGCGATATTCAGTCGTTGCAACACTGTTACATCAACACAATAAACGTCAGAAATTAAAGAAATGTCTGAATTGTCTTTCCATCCTGGAATTTTGCGCATCGTCTGTCCAAAAGTATTTCCTTCTCAGCCCTGACCACACTCCTCTCTTAGTCTTTCACTGCTTTTCCTGACTGTGTTTCAAAAAGCGCCCATGTCTTCTTCACATATCCTTCAGTGAATAACAAAAGACACTAATCATAAACCATTAAGGCGTCTATTCTTGCTCTGCTCTTGAAAATTTATGTAAGCCCACAAACTGTTCAGACTGTTTTAGTTTAACGGTGGAAAATGAAGGTTGAGCATCTTCACCGTCCACTTATTATTCTGGGCATGCAGTCCTCAAAAAACACACCATCCTTGGTTTTGTCAAAGCTATTTCTCTTCTATTAAATTCCCATTAGACTCTTGTGTATTTGTAGCTTCAGACCTATGTTTTTACTGTAAACCAAACCGTTTCATCTCTCATAGTCCTCGGTGTAATCACATTCCAGCCTATTTGCTGATTGGCTCTGCAGCTGTTCGGTTAAGTGGGGAGTAAATGGCACTATAATTTCTGAAAAAGATCCTCCAGTTTGGGCTTTGAAGAAAGAGGATTGCCTGTCATGACAGTCAGTCACATAATTAGTGATAAACTGATATGATGGCTGACACTGCTGCTGTTGCAAAGAGCTGCGATTCTCCGAATAAATAAATATGTTTATTCAGTATTTCCATCAGATTTATATTCTTTGTATGGTGACAGTTCAATTTGTGCAATGAAAGGATGACTCGCTCTTCAAAGCCACACAAATTCTTTTGTATTTTTTAGCTGTGTCATAGAAAATAGATACACTGCAGCCTTTAGGAAACTTAAAACTTTGGTACTAGATTCTTTCTGTCCTGATATGTGAATGCACCATGCACCAGCATAGGTACTTCATTACTTTGTGACTTTTCCTATATGATCTGTACAGATTTCAACAGAACAACCATCTCCACTTGAAATTGGTCTCTTGTAGTGTGTCATCCACTTGATTTAACTGAAAGTCAATCAGGTTTGTGAGATACAGACATTTAGATCTGAAGGCGCTATAAACATTTATCAGTCTGATTTGGAGGAATGCAGCGTGCTCCAATAAAATCACATCAGCTGAGGAGAAATATTACTAATGATTGCTTCAGTGCTAAACTAATCCTAACAGGCTGTGCAGACTATCAACAGCATTAGCCACCCTCCTCCAGGCAGCGTTTCTTCTATCAGTGGGAGTCTGAATCAGATAGGAAGAGGAAGAGAGTTCGCACAGTTCAGGAAATACTGATACAATTATAAATCATTTATCTTTCCAAGTTTTAAACCATGAAGCTGCACAGCTCAGAGACTCAGAGCTACAGGTGCAGCTCAAGCCATTTGTTCTGTGCATATGTTAATGTATTATAGCCTAATATTTCAAAGTTTAAATATAACAACAAGACTAAGAGACTACACACGTGGTAGCAACCGTAGTCTAAAAACAATACTAAGAGCTAAATCCTAACATCAGCATGCTAATGTTCTATCAATGACAATGCTAACATGCTAATGTTTGGAATTTGTCACGGTTTTCTCGGAGATACCCAAATGCATGACTCAGTGGTGCTAAGGAAAGGAATTTAGTACACAAAAGGATGAGGGGGGGTCCTGGTGGTGAAGGCAGAGGTGAATGAGTTGATGGCAGGGAATGAGGCGAGGCTGGGGGGTAATGGCTGGAAGGGAGCATGGCTGGCAGGTCAGGCAGGTTGGCAGGCTGTGATCCTGAGACACATGGAAAAACAGGATTAGTCTCCAAGGAAAAAAACACTAGAGCACAAGGTAAACACGCATCCGAAATTCAAGGGCTGCGGTATCATGCTACCACGTTGCTTGAACAATGATTGGCAGAGGACTGGAGAGAAGACGTGCTATTTTGTACCGCACCCACAACACAAACACACACAAAGACAGACAGGAGAAACAGGAGACACAGCAGGAGAGGGAAACCGAGGAAAACACTAGGGAGATGCTGGAGGCATGGCTGTGGCCATCACAGACTGTTTATTGAATACCATGAGCATACAAGCATTTGCCAGTTAGCCCAGAATACAAAATAGCTGACACCAGAGGCGGGACCAAGTCATTGTTTTGCAAGTCACAAGTGAGTCTTAAGTTTTTCCCTCAAGTCTCAAGTCAAGTCTCAACTCATGACCGACATGTCTCAAGTCAAGTCCCAAGTGTCAAGTCCATCTGCAAGTTTTGACCTACACATTTTGCAACTTGTTAACCACTGTGTAGTGTTTGTACGCAAATGAAATTATCTTTGGTATAATTTTTTTCCCCAAATGGACCTTATTAATGTAATTCAAGGTTCTCTCCTACAACTCCATTGGATGGTGTCTGATTTGGGTGGCACAATTTTAAAATACTTTTTAATGTTTGGCTTGTTGCAAGGTATCAGGTATTTTCAAATCAATATGCTCAAGTCCAAGTGAAAGTCACTGGTGTTTAAGTTCAAGTCGAGTTTCAAGTCTTTCTTGATTTTGTCAAGTCGGGTCTTAAGTCATCAAAATGGTGAGTTGAGTCTGATTTGAGTCCAAATCATGTAGCTCAAGCCCACACGTCCGACGGACACTGACTGTCATTAGTTTTGTAGGTAGTCATAAACCAAAGTGTTTGGCAAATTGAAATTCTGACCCTGATAATGGTGTTACATGAAAAGTTAAGGCATCACCAAAGTGTATACTTTGGGGGGGGGGTCTACCAAATTTAATGACAATACATCCAATAGTCATAGTCTAGTTGGCACTAGAGGAAAAGTCAGAGGGCCACCAAAGTCATGGGGATTCACCAACATGAGGTCTGTATTTTGTGCCAATCCATGTCCACCCAGTAGTTGTTAAGCCATTTCTTTGGATAAACAAAAACTTTATCCTCTTGACATGATAAATGTCCGCACAGAATTTCATGGCAATCTGTCCAACAGTTGTTATTTCAGTTTGGGCCAAAGTGGTGTGCCAACCGCCTGGCAGACAAATAGTGCCACAGAACTAGCTAGAATGGCTAAAAAATAATAATAACAGAGTGACACAGGCATCCTTATCTAGCCTGAAAACCCTTAGTCTGGCGAATTTTCAATTTCCAAGCAGCGTTATCAACTGGCACAGACCTACAAAGCTGTGGATAGACCTACAACCTGTCAGAGCAATGAAACATGGTACTGTGTACGGCACAGTTGGTAAATTAAATTTCACAAATCCTGTTGGAGGCACGGCATGCATCCCTCTTATCAACAAAAGCTTAAAATCCAGTTGTTTGTTCTTCTTTTAGGGAAAATATACCGCCCAAGTAGTTTAATACTGATGTGATTCAACAGAAACTGATCCACATAAGCAGCCATCCTGGTTGTTTATGAAAAAGCCTCAACCGCCAATACGGTCGTGCTCCCTGCGCTCCCCCACATTAGATAAAGAGCTGTGATTGGCCCGACAAGATCCTGTACTTGCGGTCTCTGGATTAAACAATCCTCAAAGAAATGGTGAAAACAGTGTGCAGCAGGTTTTGAGGTACATTTGTACATTTGCACTTACACAACAGGCTGTTCAATGCACCATTTCCATTTTTTATTATTGCGGCTGAACATGGCCCTGTCTGAAAGGAATGGGGGCGGACATATCTGCCCGAGCAAATGAGCTGGCAGAGTTGTCTCATTCTCAGACTAATACACATTCATATCTGCTTTAATGCTTTAATAATGACATATTGCATGTCACAATCTGTTTTATGAAAATCCAAAACACACTGTAGCACAACATTAATCCTGATTTTAATCACGTTTAATCAGTCTGAACATCCTGTATTCACATGAAGAAAAAAAAAGTACCTCCTTCACAACCACACCCACACAATATTGTGAAGCCTCTGGCAGCAATAAGAGTAAAAAGTATATAACTGGAGGGAAGAGTTTGAGCCTGGAGTGGTCTGTCTTTTTCTACTTATGGCAGGAAACCAGGGACCTTTCTGTGCTCTAATATGAACTCTATACTATCATAAATAAAACAACACTGATCACTGTGAGAAATCCAGACAGAACTGGGCAAGCTAAGTAAGAAAAAATGGTGGAAAAAACTTTTAAATCATTACCATCATCCAAGCTTTGTACGCTCCAAATGACATATCAGCAACATGTATTTTTCTCGAGTGTAAATCAAAAAGCACATCATTAGACCCCTCCCCAACTGACAAAATTTTGAGGCAAACTAAAACTAAACTAACTTCAAGAAAACATTTTTTTTTTAGAACTTGTCATTTTTCAGAGTTTTACAAACATCTCCGCTTGGCTACATCCAGTACTTTAAAAAAGTCCCAAACTTTCTTCATTGTTTAATAGCCAGTCAGATACATTTAATAGAATAGATACCATCAAATGAACAGAAAGTCTTGAGGCACACAGTGCGGCGAACCATCTATCAAACGCCTCATGGCACTTTAATAACCAACAAACCTGTTTCAGTCGCTGGTCATCACAAAGTGCAGGGAATGAATACCAGACTCAGTGCCCGAGTACGCCCGCTGCCATGGAAAATATTACATAGGCTGCACCAACCCATTCTTTATATCCACAAGATGTTCACTCCTGCTGCTGCTCCAGCAGTCATAAAGAAAAACTCCCGAGATGAACGCGGTGCCTCCTCGCCTGCAGTGGCAGAGCTGGCAGGACATCCTGTTCGTCTCGACAGGCCCATAATGTACCGGCTGTTGCATTGTGTAGGTTTGTTCTGTTCATTTTTTTTCCTTTTGTTGACAAAAAAATGAGGGAAATTAATGAAATAATAATACATCACAAACATTTGCCCCATTTTATGCCTTTAATATAAATTTGAGACTTTCTAAATGATGTTAGATTCACAAAATCTTTTTTTTTTTTTAACTTTTCCTCTTCTAGAAAGCTGCTAGAAATTACAACATAGGATAGGACAATGATTGTGCACTGCTAAGGACAAAGCAGCCTGCAGCCTATCATTCAGGTGATTGGCTGCAATCTGCCTGCCCTCTATGACTTTTATGCTTCCTGAGGTGTGCAGGTAAGATTGTGAATCCCCGCGTGACCCTGGACACGAACTTTCCGATACACCCCCGTCTGGCAGTAGGCCGTAGTCCACCAGGACTAAAACCTCACACCACATGAACAGTTTTTGTCCCAATTGCAGCTGGCCTCATCAACAAAGAGACCCCCCAACTATCAGACTCCATGCCCTCCTCCTTACCTTGTGAGATAGCTGGATTTGCCAGGCTTCAAGTTATCCGGTTGTATCCACAACAAAAGTGGTGCAGCCAATCAACATCCTAAGAGGGACTACTAGCAGCTACAGGCGTGGTTTTAGGAGTGACGACAGCAAGAAGCGTCCATGGAAGCGACTCATCTCAAACAAACAACAGTGGTTCCTGAATATGTTACCGTAGATACTGTGATAGCATCACTTATGTCAGAACTGGAGAGTATTTTCTTCATTGAAAGAAGAGAAAAGAATGGCGCTGAGGGGTTTTCTCCATGGCAAAGATGTTTTCGGTCTTCTCCAGAACGGCTTCGGCAAGAGTTTGATCTGATTGGTTGAAGTTATCCCATGTTAGACTTGATAAGACAGGTAGTTCATCCAATCACCTGCCAAGTGTTTTTTTTCTGAAGTACCTGCCTTTTTCCAAACAGTTTCTAAGGACAACTTCCCAGTGTGACAACTTCCCTGGTGATGTGAGCCGGACTGTGGTGAAAAAAAGCACGTTTAATGCACAAACTTTTACGGACCAATTTGCCCCGATATCTACCGTTATAACTCGTTTTGCGGCTTCCAGCTGCATCCGCGTCCCTCAGTACCGCACCAATTTTAAAACAAGATGCACCTATCAATCATACACACACATACACATGGGGAAATAGGGCCCAGGCTGAAAAATACCGAAGTTATCCTTTTAAAAAAATGATTTGGACTTTTAGTAAGCAGCCGAATCATATGAAAATATTCACAGGATGATGAATAAAAAATAAATATACATAAAGGCAGTTTTCTGTCCAAATGACAAAACCTGCAACTTCAAGAAACTTACAGTAGGTTGTTAAGCAAATGCTGCTAGAATCAATAATTGATCTTAATTATCACTCTCAAGGCTAAATAATCATTGAAAAGACCAGTGTGTGCAGGATTTAGTTGCATCTAGCAGTTAGGTTGTTGATTGCGACCAGCTGAATTTCGCTCACTTTGCTCTCCCTTTCCAAGCGTTTTAGAGAACCTACGGAGGACACAAAACTCGCCAAGAACACTCAAGCTCCTCTCAAAGCCAGTGTTTGGCTTGTCTGGTCTGGGCTACTGTAGAAGCCCAGTGGTTCAACATGGTGGCCTCCGTGGAAAATGACCCCATCAAAACATCCATTGTAAGGCAACAAAAACACAACAATTGACCCTCATTAACTCAACAATTGGCTCATCTACAGCATGTTGAAAAGAAAAAGAAATTTTTTTGAAGGTAGTTAAAAGAAGTGGCATTAACTGATTTAGCTAATGCTAGCTAGCCAATGATTGATGTAGATTAGCTCGCTTGTTAGCTGGAATTTTACTAAAATTAGCTACCAGATGTTTTGTTTTGAAGTTTTTAATCACATATTTTGTTAACATTAGTTAGCTTATGGTGCAACCATGTATCTATCTTTTACACGTCCTTCAGCAATTATAAAATCATCTCTGTCATAGTTTTGTTTTTGTTTTTTTTAGTCATTTCCTGTTTTATTTTTGTTTGTCTTCCGTTGTGTGTCTCTGTTGTCTTGACTTCCTGCCTTTGTTCTTTCCCTTTTTCGATCACTGATATAGTGCTGTGTCTGCACCCACTTTAGTGGGTAGTTCGTCCTCGTGTGTTTGTGAAGTCTTCTCTCTCCTTGTTTGTTTGTTTGTTTGTTTTTGCATTTTTGGACTTTTATTTTTCCTTCCTCACACTTGGTATTTATTTTTTGGTTGGACTTTTCTCTGGTTGAGGAAGAGGACTCTCCCTGCCTTCATTAGGTAAGCCTCTTGTCTTTTTAATTTGAGATGATTAAATATTTAATGCTGTCTGCATTTGGGTCCAAACATGTATTTCTTGAATTGTGACACCCTCCAAAATTTGGTTTTCTTTTCAACATAGATGAGCTTTACATGATAGAATATCTAAGTACAGGAAACAGGAAAAGAGAAAGTTGACTGAGGTGCTGAAAAGAGGTGTGACTTTGGAAGAGTAAGTACTTTTTTTTAAAGTAAATACTTTATTGCATTATTGCAGATGATATAATGAATATTACATTCCATTTCTGTGATTTAGTAATATTTAACCAGAGCAAACAGATCTATTTAATCATTAATATACATGTACATATTGAAAGAACCAGTTGCCTGTTTGCTTATTCAAATAAATGTAGCAACCACAGTATGGACAGCAATTAATAAGACATTCCTCAAGATGGCTGAGCCAAGTCCCTGCCATTAATTGCGTGCCATGGGCTGTCATTCCATTTCATTTCCATTCATGCTTGATCATCTCCTCGTCCTGACTGTTGATGTATCCATCCCGGTTTGCTGTCAACCCCACAGGCTTTATAAGTTAATGAAACAAAAGTGCTCATTTCAAATTCCATTTGCCCATCTCGAAGTGCATTCCATGATTAATTGGACCCACTATATCTTTTTCCCAAACAAGTCCCCCTGGTACCACAGGCATCCTCCGGCATCTCCGCGGAGCCTTGCCCAGCACAGGAAATCAAATTAGGATTGACATCATTTCTTTGAAACCCCTACCTTGCTGTGTCTACACAGGCAGTGAAAACAGTGTGTCATACATTTGATGGATGTAAGTGCACCATCAGTCTCTTATTAAAAATGAACTGTGGGATAAGACTCCTGCACAGACACGTGTGTCAGTTTCCTCGCTCGGCTATCAGAGCTCAAGCTTCTGCTGCCATGTGTGACAGCGAGATATTAAGCAGGTTGCTGAGCATGCTGGGAAAATGGTAATGCGTGCCTTTGGTAGACCCACGGTAACAGGTGGACGATGTCTCTGTAGTGAGAGCATTTTAAAATTGCTGCTATTGAGTGGCAGGAAATAAGGCTGCATACCTGAGATATAAAAGCTGCAGTCGGTGAGTTTCAGCCTCTCAGGGTCTGAAGAATTTTAAAACAGGCTTTCAGACAAACAGCCCAGACACATTATCACTCTGTTGAGTTATTTTAGGGCACATGTTAACAGGCATTTGCCTGTTTTGCCTATATAAACTGAATATATTTGTGGGCGAAACAGGACATTTGAGGACATCATCCTCTGCACTGGGAAATCCTGATCAACATTTTTCTTCTTTTTTTTCTGATATTTGTAGACCAAACAACTATTAATCAATTAATCAAGAAAATAATTGACCGATTTCTCAACTATCAAAATAAATGTTAGTTGCAGCCCTAGAAAGTCTTTTCAGATGACCAAATACTGGAGGCAAAGGTGATGGTAAATCGTGATGACAAAGAGACTGTTGACGTTCCATGGAGTCCTCATTGAGTCGGCCCAGCCTCGTGTTGGTAAAGTGCCACCAGAGCAGAAAACCCCTAACCACGCCCATCGCTGCCAATAGTCCCTCCAAGGATGCCGATTGGCTCACACCATACAGGTGGATAGCTTGGAGCCTGGCGAAATGGATTCATGTGTGATCCTGTGATCTGCAAATCCAGCTGCCTTGCAAGGTAAGAAAACCTCACAGAGAGTCAGTTATTTTTTACCAGCTGGTCTCTAAATTAATATTTGCATGTTTGCTGCAAAAAGCAGAGTTGGGTGATGATTCTCTGTGGATTTGGCCGGGACCAAAGTATAAAATGGACGGTTACAGCACCTTTTCTTTTGTAATGCATAAAGTCCACATGAAGATTGGAAAGTGAGGGGGGGGGGGTTGCTGAGGATTGTAAATGTGTATAATCTATCAGGCCCATCCATAGTATCAGTGAAGGTTTCATTTATTGGTCTATCTTTGGTGTTAGCCAGGGAAAGTTAAAGCTAACAGAGAGAGGGGAGGGACGAAGTTTGTGAGTGGGTTCGCTTGTGGTGGGTGACCGAATCAAATCAGGTTACTTAAAAAGAACCGGTCTTCTCATCATTTGCACTGATAATGCTAAACGCTAACGTGCTCTACTTTATATTAGGGGACACATGGCTCCAGTGCGTGATCGATCCATGATTTCAGTCCGCCCAAGAAATTCTGAACACAGAAATGGTGAAAAACAGTTTAATTCTGTCTAACTCCACAATTCATTAGTTCACAGTCTTTTCACTTTTCCAGCAATCTCTTTTCTTTTTCACAGACTTTAATGAGCGTTATATGCCAGAAATATTAAGTACTTACTTGTTTTGTGCCTGAGTTATCCCACGGCTGTGATTATTTTTTCCCACACTAACAAACTGAGTTCCAGTCTGATCGTCCGACTCATTTGTCCAAAATAAAAAAGGAAAAACGGGTGGTATTGATAATGGCGTGTATGTTGTTGTTGTGTATGTATGTCTAAATAAATGAGGGAAATACAAAAAAGTTATACTTTGGTCCCTGCTCTCCCCCCCACGTGTTTGTTTTGTTGGTGATTACACATCATTTTGCAGGCGTTTGGCAAGAAGGCAGAATATAATCATAGCTTAATATATAATTCAGCAAACTTTGGCTTGTTCTCGAGTTGAGTCTAGCAAACAAACATCCATCTACTGCAGACTGTAGTGCACTGCAGTATTGTTCCCCTTTCCGCAACCCTGTGCACTGAGCTTTTAAAGGCTGACTCACAGGGAAAACACAAAAAGCCTCAGAGCAGTTAACCAAGTGCTTCATCCTGTATGTGCTCGTCATCCGCTGTAGCCAGGATACCAGTTTTATGCTTTTAGAAACAAGCTGAAGCATCACACCAAAAGTATACGTCTTTGTTTGTTTGCAGACCAAAAGAATAGTTGTGATGTCTTTGTAATATTTCCAACATTACAGATATTTAGAAATTGTATATTGTCGTGAACCGTCGCATGCCCAAGGATATTTTTATTTGCCATGACAGAAGAAAGATTTAAAAGCACCACAGTAGACAGTAATATGTCGTACCCAGCCGGGATTTCAATGTTGATGTTATTAGACCTTTTTTCACCCTCTTTTCTACCAGCGAAATGAAGAAGCTTCTTAATGTAAAATTAAGAAATTGCATGTCTTCCTGTAGCCTAATGCACATGTACAGTACAACACTGTGGCTGAACAGAAAGATGCGGTGGCTGAGTGGGTTACTCAGTTCTTCAGTACCTGTGCTTCTTTTTCTTTGTTTCTTTTGCAAGTTCTGGTGAAACATGGATGAAATTTTAGCCTTCGATTAATATCTTCAAACAACATCTTCAGTGAAAAACCTTTCAGTTTTGAACCCGTTTTGAACATCTTTTCACTGGTGATCATCGTTTTTTTTAAAATGTCTTTCCAATGGAAAAAGCTCGCTGGGCGTCTTCGATGGACAAATGCATTGAAAAGGAAACAAATCTGCATTTCGTAGCGTTTTCATGTAGCTGCTGGAGCTTGAAAACAGGCCATTACACATAGGACAATCAGACAGAACAAAGGAATAAGATGTTAACAACGTGATTGAGACATTACGGTGAAATCAAGTGAAGACGGAGGAGATCCTCATTAGAGTTAAAGAGATACATTGGGCATAAAATCGCTTTAAAACCCTTTTGGGCTATGAGAAAAGAAGAAAATGAGTATTTTCTTTTATGTCAACAAAACGTTACAAGGTTGAACATGCTCCAGCATCTGTGTGTTATGGTAAAACTAAAAAGTTAACATCAGCCGCCTTTTCCCAACTTGATGCCTAATTTCCTTTTTAATTTTCCCAACCAGCAAAGTTGGAGGCTGCCATTATTGCCTAGCTTAAGTGTATTAAAAGTTTAAGGACTTCTGTAAATAGTTTCTGAATGTCATGTCTCTTTTTCTCATTAAAGAAATCATCCTGGATGCTGGTGTTCAGCCAGCCTCGCTCCTGCATTCAGGCAGCAAACTCGATGAACAATTAGGCGCACTAATCTCATGAGGGCAAGCCTTTACCTCCCTATGAATAATTTAGCATTTAACCAACTGAAGCTGATAACAACGAAATGTATTTCCTTCTGCCAAGCGGGCTGAGGAAGCCGGGGCCGTGCGTGCGTCTGCATTCCCCTGGCAGCGGAGGGGGAGAGCAGGATTTTCCCAAAATGCAATCAGTTTAATGTCTCAAGTCTGCGAATTGTGGGAGAACATCAGTTATGAGAGGACGCCCTGAGCGCTACAGCTGAGAGCTAACGGCGCTCTGAGATGCCCAGCTGCTCGAGGCGAGGAACCTGACCTTTAGAATGGAAGAGCTTATTTTTATTTATTTGTTTTTTTTTGTTTGTTTGTTTGAAAAAAGTAACAGTTGAAAGGATAAATATTTAATATATTTACTGTTATGAATCATAAAACCATGATATGTCATCAGAGATGAAAGAAACATGATAAACTGAAATACTCACAACTCTGACGGCAATGCTACTGCAACTGCAGTGTCCATCTCAGGTCACTGTAAAGATATTGTAAACATAAATATATAATTTTACATTATATAATAACATGCTCTTGAAGCACTTGTGCTAATTATAGATGAAAAGAAAAATGCTATTTTAGAGTTTAGAATGGGTACTCCGGCTTCCTCCCACAGTCCAAAGACATGCATTAATTAGGTTAACTGGTGACTCTAACTTGCTCATAGGTGTGAACGTGAGCATGAGTGGCTGTCTCTCTCTATGCGTCAGCCCTGCGATGAACTGGCGACTTGTCCAGGGTGTATCCTGCCTCTTGTCCAGTGTCAGCTGGGACAGGCCCCAGCCTCCCGCAACCCTTCAAGGATAAGCGGTTGCGGACAATGACTGAATGAATACCTCATGCTTGAATCTTGTGCATCTTGTGCAACACAGCCGCCATCTTGGTAAAGGGCAGCCCCTTCCCCTAAAAATCATCATAACTCACTGAATTTTCAACCAATCTTCAAGCAGGCTGCTTTGTTACACATGTCACACGTGTATTTATGATACAGGACACTTGGCTAAATTAAACATGCTGGTTTTTGTGCCAAAATACTTTGTTTTGTTGATTTCTATAATATAATATTCAAGATTACCTTACCTATATAATCAGGTAGCATATTCCTACTTATACTCAACCTGCTTCAACTGCAGATCGTATATTAAACAGGATTTCAGCCTATTTAATATACCGTCTATGGCTCTAACTTGCTATTTGCTCACTATATTGCTTCTTTAAACAAACAAACAAACAAAAAAACTGCATACAGGAGCTGAATACTGCCCACAGGATAAACGACTGACCATGAAGACTGCTCTTTTAAGATCAAATCGAGGCTGACAAAATCATATCTTTCTGTTTGTACTTAAGCACCGGCGTGAGTTTCCTTTTTCAAGCAGCAAATCAGAGGTCAGCAGGCTGGCTTAGCTTCAATAATCGCACAAATCAAGGGCAAGAGAGCAGGAAACGGCAAGAAGCAGGAGAAGAAACACTTCTCTCATTGAAGTCTAAAGTGCAGTTTGAGTGCTCGAATCATTCTCTAAACTTCTCCTCTAAACAAAACTGTCAAGCTGTCATTTCAGGGGAGGAACTCAGGGCTTTTCAACTCAACTCCACATCTGATAGAACTTAGCATGACCTATGCAAATGAGCGGACGGGTTCAGAAGAGGATTTAAGACAAACTCTTCTTGCCCAGAAAAAAATAAACTGCCTTAGGCTTCTCAGCTTTTACACCTCTTAGATCTTCACACAGAGCAACTTGACACAAACGTTAAAGGTGCGTCTCCTGAGAGCAGATTGGTTTTTATGTTTAGTGGCACTTGTTTTGTCATCAGTCAAGATTTCTTAAACAGATACAGCTGATATTTGGTACTAAATACCTTTTTTTAAGTCCAGCTTTAATAAATTCTCTGGGAGAGTACCTTACACTGTAAAAAAAAAGTTTTAACTTAAAGTCAACGAACAATATGTAACAATTGCACGTCAAAAAGTGAATACTACAGTTTAAATAGCGAGTTGGAGCCATAAACTGTATATAAAACAAGCTATGGTTGCTTCCCCATGCACCCTACTCTCCACAGTTGAGGAAGCTCAGGCAGCAGGAATTTCTGCAGGAGTGCAAGACGAGCACATCGTAATTTGACAATAACAAGCCATGACAAGTCCTACACTGTAAGTTGATCAGCTGTTATATAACTGTCCGTTGTCTGTCAATGTAAATCTAAGCCTGATATCCTGAAAAGTTGGAGTCAGAGTTCAGTGACTGGCCGCCAAACTTCATTAACATATTGCTCGATTGAACCATTATAGACATCTACACCTTCTAAAAGATTATTAAGAATTTATCAACAGACATTTACTGATTGTTGGTTGAGGTAAAAAGACAAGTTGAGGTAATTTTGTAATGACTGAAAACAAATAAATCTTTTCTAGTCAAAAAACTTGAGAACATGTTCATTGTTCAGCTAAAGATATTAAGTTTAACCAACAACTCTTCAGGGACACTGATGGACATTTATGGACATAATTGATTAACTTGTAAGTGCAACAGGGTAGGGACTGAATTCAATACTTACATTCATCATGGTTCGCAGTGTTTTTATCATTGTGAAAACAAGCAGCCTTGACTTATTTTAAAGTGTATTAGAGACATGCAGCAAGTTTTCTTCAAATATGTTTTCTTCAAACTGTATGAAACAAAGGTCTCAGGAGAGTTTGTTCAGAAACTTAATTTAACAAAATGATTGAACTCGGTGGAGTTAAGAGCGGGACCTGTGTTTATCCGTTCAATAGACCCTTTTCACAGCAGCCATATTGAAATGGAAGGGTAAACGCTGGTGTTAACAATCATACTTAAGTCTTTTCAGTGAGCCAACATGTACAATAGCACCACAGTGACTCACACACCTCTGTTTACTATTTCATGTCGAAATGGAGGCTGTGAAAAAGGCCTATTGATCTGTCAGATACTTTTTTTTTTTTGGAGATTGTACAACCAGTCATGTGCAGATCAATGCATGCTGAAAATTCAACAAGCTACACAACTCCAACATACCCAGATTTATTCTTCAAACAATTTCAGCTTTCCTGTTTCCTTTATTAAGTGTACCTAGCTAAAGGTAATGCAACAAATCCTGCCCTCATCAAGGTTATAAATCTGTTTAAAAGAGGTGTTGATTTAACTGTATTGGTCATTTACACATTTTATTAGTTTTTGGTACCATTGAATAGTCCATTTTGACATGAAATATTAGGGTAAATACAGGTGTTACCAATGATACTTATTAAGGTCCTTTTCAGTGAGACAACATGCACTATAGCAGCACCCTGACTCTGTTTCACGTAAATGAAACTGAGCCTTAATTAGTATAATTGGTAATGCCTGTGTTAACCATTTTATTTAGCTACTGTGAAAAATGTCTATTGTATTGTGTTATACTCAGGAATGTTTCTAATAAATACAATTCCCCCCCCCCAAATACATTCTCATAACAAGAGACAGTTTTTAATCTGAACATGTTGGCATATATTTTCAGTGTTAACACGCGAGAATTCAAATTCTGCAACCAGCTACACACAACCACTTGACCATCATCACAAAAGTATAAACAACGGGACACAAACGGGAAAAGGGACTTTCTGCTGAGATAAATAACGACTAGGGTTCATGAGTTTACAGAGGGAAACCATCAACGATGAAAATAGGGTGGGGCTAACAGGCACCATTGAAATTTCCGTGAGCGATTGAAAGGGGTGTGGCTAATTTATAGTGGGCGTGGCATAGTCATTAATGAAAAATTAACTCTGCTGTGTGCAATGATGCCTCCCATAGGGGTCTATGACAAACAGTTTTTAGTTTGGTCATGTCACATGAACCCAATTAGAAGTTCTGCGCCTTTTTGATATAGGCCACTCCCACTGCCACGGCCCCAATTTCAGCTTTGAGGTGAAAACTGTGGCTGCAGGGTGGGATTCTTTTGTGGACAGACCAACCAACTGACCAGCGGAACAACCTAAGGAGCAGCCAGTTGCAGTTCAAAAAACAACCGCAGCATGGTTAGATTTGAGCATGGGAGTTCATCTTTGTGTAGTCATATACTGACATGCTTTCAGAGATCTTTCAAAGAATATCCAAATAGCCATCCTGTTTCTTTGACATTTATTCCCGTATACAGTCATGTGTCCCCACCCCTGCCCTTATTGTGCCGGTCACGAATTCACACAGGTAGTGGACTGGCCATACCACGCTCACAATGCATTTTCCATTTGCAAAAGGTCTCTCCTCTCCCACACACTATTTAATCCAAATATAGACCATCTACTAACTATCCACCTGCTGCTCTGACCTGCGCTCACATCTCCTGCCCTGCTCTCATATGCAGGCTTTGTCTCTCCTCCTCTCTGACTCTTCTCTTTGACTGTTTAAACAAGTGAATAACTGGACCTTAAAGTTAAAGCAAGGTGGTTAATGGCTGGGTTTGCCAGATTTTTAAGCTAAAGTCAGCTAAATGAATGTCTCAACTTGCACTCAAACCCTTCTATGGTGTAATGGTTCCAGCCAGAATCCTCGCTGGGTCTTTAATCCAGAGCCGTTCAGGTGCCAGGGTTTTAAAACACACTCAGGGGATTCTACCAGGAACCTTTTAATATTCCAAAAGCTTTATCTAGAATCCACCAAGACAGTTCCACTGAGAATCATTTTACAGTATATTCCAAGAGAGAATACACTCAAGGCCCTTTTCCACCAAAATAGCTCTGGTTCTTGTACCGGTTCTGTTTGAGGAACCTTGGTGCTATCTAGATAACCAGCCTGTGTTTCCATTGCTTTTGAGCAGAACCATTATATTCAAGAATGCAGGGCTGGACTGGGACAAAAAATCGGCCCGGGCATTTTTGAGCCGAGACCGGCCCACCAGGTATTGGTGAAGACAATGAAGCCTATGAATGAAAACATGCGGCGCCTGGCTCTGAAAACTGCGGCCACCTCGATCTCGTGAGGTTATCGTTGCCCACGTGTGCATGATGTCGGAGCAAGTCGGGATCAAGTCGGACACAAATCTAACCGGCATGCATTGTGCGGCGATCGGCGGCGA
>JAJHUR010110629.1:0-14386 GCA_027495735.1 Lutjanus campechanus | reverse complement strand
TTTTTTTTTTAATGGTTTTTTAAACACATACTGGGAATTCCCCTTAACTCACTAATGGAAATTAGATTATTTATCATATTTATGTTTATATTTTATATATTGTTCTCTGATTGATGATCAGAAGTAGGTGAATGATGATTGGTGGTTCTCTGCGGTGTTCTTCAGCAGTCAGGAGCGGGGCCAGAGTGAAGGGGCGTGGTCAGACTATGGCGGTGTTGTACTCCGGAAGGTTCACCCTCTGTAAACAACAACAACAGTGTCAGAAACCATGTGAACAGCTGAAAACAGGTGTCTGAGTCACATGACGTCCCTCCTTCATAACACACCTCATAGCTGCTGTCTGAAGGGGGCGGGGCTACGGGCGGGGCTTCATACGTGTGTGGAGTCTCTCTGGTCTGTGAAGCAGCCTCGTGTGATTGGCTGGTGATGATGATCAGCTGATAAAAGAGAAGTTTGATGTGAGTATACATCACAATATCTCTATTTATTTAAAAAACAATTATTATATTTTATATTATTATTTTATGTTATATTCCCGTTTACATGCACACCAGTTTCCATTATAATTCAGTTTCTGTCGATATTCAGAGTCTGATAAATGTCGTGTAAACAGCAGATTCTGTTGGATTTTCTGAATTCAGTCTGATTCTGGATAGAACTTCTGATTAAGACGAGGGACCCACTGGTTTTCTTCAGGTTGTAGGAGACTTCTTTGGATATAAACAGCAAATCCAGAATCTGCGTCTCAGTCTGGGTTTTCACAGCAGTTTGTGAGCTGAAAACAAACCGACCAGCTGACAGTTTGCAGGACTGAAGCAGAGATTCTGCACAAAGAGGCAGAAACACACCAACATTTAAACATTTGATATCAAATGTTTGTTGATGCACAAATGTCACAATGCCGACCTTCAATAAAAAGATTAAATGTGTGAAACTGTTAATTTTGTCAACTAAAACTTGACGACCCTTTATTCTGTGACTAATTTGTGACGAGAACGTAAATTTAAGAAGTTCTGACAACAAAAATTCAAATGAAATCTCTGTTCATTATCAACTGACGAGTAAAAACGTGACGTAAAAGATGACGCTGGCCAGCCGGACAATCTGGATTACAACCATCCTGAATGCCTTGATTGTTTTCCTTTTTAACCAATTAATTATCTTAACTCAAATTTAAACTCACTTGCACTCGCCACCGTGCACCGCCAGTTATGATGGGGGTTAGGGGTAACAACATGTAGTGAACAGCTGCTCTACCTTAAGGCTCAGAGTCGTGTATTATCGAGGTATCAATTATTTAGTCAGAAAATGTAATTTCAGCACTAACAACATTATAATGAACAATACTGACTGAACAAGCCGCATGTAGCCTGATCTTCTCTAGACTGCAGGATGATTGATACTGAAGTTAATAACTTGTGATCTGTCGCTGTCTGACTGAACAGCCTCATAGAAATGATATTTTACAATTCTTCATATTTTATTCTAACAAAATTCATTAAGGCAGTAATTCAGAGCTTTTAAAGTCACAATATTAAGCTGACACGGATCCTTTATTTTGTTTGCAGTCAGACGCTGGTGCTGCGTCTCCTGCATAAAGCTGCACGGTGTCGCAGTGTCAGATACAGTCGGCTTAATAAAGTCAGTGATCACAAGTTAGAATTATATATTTATATATTTATTTTTTTTACAAAAACAACAACCTTTTATTCACCGAGGTTTGGATTCTTCTGGAGATTTTAGCGTCTTTCTTCTGTGACAGACGCGTTTCACTACCGCCAGCTGTTGGAGGTAAATCTGTCCGTCTGCTGCATCTCTGACAGGATTTAACCCAGAAGTCATTTTTTATTATACAAGAGAAACATGGTTCATTCTTAGTTTAAATGACTAAACACATAGTTAATGGAGTTTTTACTACCATGACAAACATCATTTAGCAAAATCTATCACAGTTTAACAAAACTGTCAAATTACTTCAAAAGACTAAAAATGAGACTAAAACTAAAACTGACTTCCACGGACTAAATTTTAACTAAAAGTAAAGTAAAAGACTAAAATGTGACTTTAACTAAATCCAGTCTTTGGTGAGTGACTAAGAATAAAATGAAATTAAAAATTAACACTGGTGTGAAAGACGGAGGCTGAGTTCAGTCGCTCAAACAAATCTGCTAAACAAAAATCAGAGTCTGTGCAGCTGCATGTAAACATTATTACAGGAATGTTTATTTTCATCAGACATATTTAAACAGCTCAGTGAGGATAATGTCTTTTTCAGAATAAGAACAAAAATACTGAATATTGTTTGCATGTAAACGTGACCACTGAGCTGTAAATATTGTGTTTACATGCAGCCGAGTGAACGCAGCCTCCTTCTTTCATTCACTTAATCGTCTTCTTAATCAAAGGTTGACGTGTCTTTTGTGCAAAAACCTGTTAATCAAATGTTTAAAATAATGTTGGATCATAAGAGGGATTGTTTCGCCCTCTGACCTGATTTTATTTGTGCACATATCTGTACCGCAGCCCTGCACACGAACCGTTATTTTCACTGTGATTAATTTCTTGATCATTTTCTTAATGATTATATGATTATAGAGTGTGGTCTAGACCTACTCTATATGTAAAGTGTCTTGAGACAACTTTGTTGTGAATTGGCGCTATATAAATAAAATTTGATTTGATTTGATTTGATTTAATTAATCAATTATTTAATCCTGTCATAATGTCAATCAGTGTTTCCAAAAGTCCAGAATGACGTCCTAAGAAACCAGAAAATATTCATATTTAAGGAGCTTGAATCTGAGAATTTTGACCTCTTCAAATCAATTATTAGATTAGTTTTTCAGCTCTTTTGCAAACTGCTGGTTTGTTGTAAAATAAAAGAAGACGTGTCACAAACTGCAGTAAATACTCAGATTCTGCTGTAAACATGTCCACAGTGTTCCACATGTTCCGTTCAGAACACAGGAACCTGCAGTTTATATCACCTGAGAAATATCTAATTGTGATTATTTAGTTTATAATTGTATTTATTATTAAGGAATGCTTATTTTCTTTAACACCATGTTGTGTTTTAGTTCAAACCTGTAAACATCTGATGTGTCTGTCGGGACGTTCTGCAGCACCACATTTAATTTAAAGTGGTGCTTTGACACATTTTGCACCTCCTGTGATTTTAAAATTGCCATAAGCCATATTTGCTTTGTCAATAAAATTTTGATCAATTGTTCAGCCAGATTCAACAAATTATCGTATTCTGAATAATTGTGGGAAATGAGCGCGCGTGTAAACGAAACCTCTTACAGGTCGGCGGCAGCCGAGGTCAAAGTTGAAAACTATACGGTCCAGCCAGCACAGAGCGGTTTTACTGAACCATGTCTGACTCCTGTCAGGTGACTTCACACTGAGCCGCTGCAGGTGGACTCACGTGATCTGTGGGCCGATAGGAAGCTCTGCAGCCAATCACAGCGACAGAGATGGAGACGGCAAACTCCAGGACGGAGAAACCAGCCAGAACACCTGAAACTCCCTGAGTTTCAGAAAAACAAGAGAGGAACTGAAGTCGGCATGAGACCAGGAGGCGGTTTCAGTCTGTTTCTACTGTGGACAGAAACCCAAACAGCACAAACTGGATTTACAGGTGAGAATCCATCTTTTCCTAAAACAAAAAGTACGAATGTGTGTGAAAGTGACCTGCAAAAAAAAAAGCATATCCGGAGTCGTAGTGAGAAAGGAGAATAAATCCACTGATCAAATACTCCAGCTGCAACAATTAATCAATTATTAATCTGTTATAAAATTAACCCCAAACTATTTTGATAGTTGATAAACAAGTTTGAGTCGTTTTTTCAATTTAAGTATTATTCAAATTCTCTGATGGGTTCTCTGGTTTCTTTACTTCTCTGACAGTAAACTGAATACAAGACATTTGAGGACGTCATCTTGAAACCTTAGTCAGAACACTGAAACATAAAGAGTTACCTGGTAGAGATCCGAGTATGAGGAGGGATTGAAGTAGTAGTAGGGTAAAATATTATAGGAAGCATCCAGAGCATCCAGAGTGTAGATGATGGTGGCAACACCTGCAGCAACAGCAGCAACAACACTGAAGCCCAGAGCTCCGTTCACCTGTAGAGCAAAGACACGTCAGCACACCTGAAGCACGTCTGTCAGACGACCTCAGACTGAAGTTCAGGATGTTTTTCTCTTTTTTGGCCACCTGCACCTGATGAACACCAGCTGGTCTTGAAGACTTCTGAATGGACTTTATCTTGGTTGCACCAATCACACCCATTCCTGTCAACAGTGGGATTAAAAATAATCCAGTAGCCCAGCCCGGACCATCCAAATATCCCGTACATTTAAACCACTCAGAATCCCATCAATGATCAATCATTCATCACTGATCAGTGTTGCCATGCTTGTTGTTGTCACAAACTTTTGACTCTTTCTTCTTCTTTGAAGGAACTTTTGACTGTGAGTGGCGCCCTCTAGTGGATATACTGATTACCTCCCATGACAACATAAAGGACACATGGACGCATGTTGACAGTTACGGTTACATCATTTGAAACAAACGGACCATTTTCAAACAAAAACGGCAGAAATGAGCCTTTACGTTAAGATAAGTGTGACCTCTAGTCGGTGCAACTGGCCCCAGAGCTGCAGGTGTTTGTTCCAGTGATGTCACAGAGATGATGAGGTACTGACCAGGTGACGCTTCAAGGTCCTCCCAGCAGCCACTGTCAGAGATCCAGCTATGATGAACTGCAAGAGAGCAGAGAGACATCGAGCTGAGCTCAGGTGGGCAGAAGCTGTGTACCTGTCTGACTGTCAGACAGACTGAGTGTTCCTGCAACACAGGGAGGCGACAAGATAAAGAACAGACTCACACACAGAGTTCCCCAGATGTAGACGCCGCTGTAGACCACCAGCGTAAACCCACGTGTAAAGACGACGATACCAAACAGGAAGTCCATCAGGCCGATGAGGACCTGCACCATCTGTAGGTAACAACACGGTTTTCATTCCTGTACAAATACTGCAGCTTGTAAACTGGTGTCAGATTGTTTCTCACCCCGAGTGCCACCAGTTGAACCATGAACCCGTGTTTCTCTGGACACTTTGGTGTCATGGCCCCCTGAGGGGTCGGGATCACCTGGGTAACCACCACCACACCGCCCGCCGCCGCTGCTGCAGATGAAGACGCTGACATGTTGGAGGTGAACTGAGAGCAGCTGCTGCGAGCCGCTGCTTCATAACTGAGCTCAGTGTTAATTATTGATCAGAAAATCAGAAATACAGAAGCTGTTTCCTCCTTAAAAAAAACCCTGTGTGTGTGTGTTCATGCGTGAAAAGAAGGAAACTGTCTTCAGAAAAACAAAGTTGATTTGACTTTATTAACTTTATTAAAACTTCACTTCACTCACTTCCTGTTCATGTCTCATCAGACTGTAAAGTACTTCTGATAAAACTTTGTACAAAGTTGTTCAAGATCAACTTCTCAACAGGACTGTGGACACAAAACCGAACATGGGATCCTCCAACGACACAGCCTCCTACGGTCCAGTTTGTCAGATTCAGGGAGGTTTATTGTCAGAAATGTAATATTATTTTCCTCATGATGTCTTCATTAGTGTATAATGAGCTGAAAATAATAATTGTTGTTGTATAATAGAATAAGGCCTTTATATCTACAGAGGCAGCAGCTCCTCTTCCTCCAGGGCTCAGATCATCTCTCTCATCCTGCCAGTCGAGCATCCTACACATCCCCGAGTCAAATTCAAATGTTCGTCTCTGCTCCACATATCTGTGATTTGGTTGTTTTCAGCCGGACACAAAGATAGTCGGCTAGCTGTACTGAAGATGCTAAGCTAAGAAAACAGCAGCTCAAAGACCGACGTCACGATGGACAGAAACACTAAGAGAGGAACATGTGATGTCATCCCTGCTGACTGCAGCGAGACGATGAGACACATTCTGCACGTTTTCCGTTAAATTTCTCGTCTTTGTTCAATATTTAATTGAATATAGTAGAACTGCGAGTATTGATTATTTTCATTGTTGATTAATCTGTCGACCATTTTCTCCATTAATTGATTAACTAATACTTTTGCAATATTTGGAAAATAGAAAATAATTGTTTCAGGAAAGACTTGAAAAAGTTTGGATCTGCTTTTCAAGTCTTGTCTGTCGCAGTCTGTGTGCTGGAGCAGTTTTTCAAGTCTTTCCTGTAATGATTATTTCCATCATCGATTAATCTATAGATCATTTTCATGATTAATCAATTGGTTGTTTGGTCCACTGTGGTGAAGAAAAAATCCTTTTTAATGGACAGAAACTCGAGTGGATCCAGACTCTTTTTAATGGTGGCTGTTGGTCTGCTGGGACCAGCCCAGTTGGACCAGTCAGACCAGGACCAGGAGGAATCCTCTTTGTTGTTTGTGGATCTACAGTTTGTAGCCTGACAGTTTGGTGTCTGTATCACTCCCATGACTGGAACACACCATTCAACACACTTTTCCTAAAAATGTGAACTACAACTCACATTTGCCGGGCCACAGGAAGTCAGACCGACCGGAGACAGGCAGACAGAACCTTCAAGAGTCCAGGGTCTCTGTCATCCAGCTGGTTTCTTTGCCTCTGAGAAGCTTCTGAGCGACCTCAGTGACCTCTGCCTCATACATGGGAACAGGTCTCTGTCTTCAGATTAAACCTCCAGCACAGAAGACATCAGATAGGTTCTAGAGTTCCTCAAAGAGTCCCTGCAGCTGTCCAACATTATCCTCCAGGTCAGCAGGCCTGGTCAATCATTGCTGGTTCAGGTGATCAGATGTGGGACAAAGAGTGTTTGTGTGGGACCAGATGGGACGTGTCACCAGTGCTGGAGGTTTTCTGTTACACAAATGAACATTTCTACTCTTCGCTCATATCGTCTCTGTAGAGTTGATTATTGTAGTTTTCATCCTAAATCTGCAGAGCTGGTGACTTTTGTGACTCGCAGGTAAACCTGAACTGAACCTGCACGTCCACAGTTTGATTCAAACACCAAACTGTGATGACAACACACTTCCTGTTCTCTTCACAGCCACTGGACAAAAGACGGATTTTAGGAAAGTGTCTGTTCTGCAGTGGTTTGACCTTTAAAACTCAAAATATGGGACGAAAGTGAGACGCCAGGTCACCTGATCAAGTTTTTTCGACCATGACAGTAGTTTGAACATGAAACACATTTTTATTATCAAAGTCAGAGAAGAAAAGTGACGACACACAGTCAGTCATCTGTCCTCAGTGAGTTACTTCTGAATCACTGTTAAACATTAAAGACATCAGCATGTTTCTGTTAAACATCCAGGAAATCACCACAAATCCCTTTTGCACACTTTGATAATCTAATGAGGTTAATCAATACAAGGCTGGAGTCACTGTGCAGTAAATGAAACAGTCAGAACGACGCCCTCTGCTGGTCAAATACTATAGTTCTGTAGAAGAATTAATGCAGTCACATTCAACCACTGCTTATATTTATGTTGTGAGCACTAAATGTTATATTAGACTGTAAAAACACAAGGATATTCTTTGGTAAAAAAAAAAAAAAAGGAATATAAATTGTTTGGAAATATAAGTTATCAGCATTTTAAGAGTCCGGATGACATTTCCTCTCTCGTGATTTTTGCAGTGGAACAATTCCAGAACTTAAGTCCAGGAAACTATAAAAGATCCTTTAGTTTTGTTTCCTTGACAAACTTTTGACTAACGTTCATAAGTTCTGTCTGGTGTCAGACGCTGGTGTCACTGACTCAACATATCGACGTCTTCCGACCTTTGATGATTAAATGATGATAAGAGTTCAGAGAATGACAGACAGACTTATTTTTATAAATGTGCACATTTATTACGTTTATTTACTGTTTGCCTCTTGATGATCATAGTCAGACTTTACCGGGCTCATGATGAGTCAAATTAAAATGTTCAGCGTGCAAATTAAAAATGACGTGTCTTGAGAATATTGACTTTAGGATAAGTAAATATGACAAAAAATGCTTATAATATTAAATATTAAAACATTATTCCTGCTTCAGCTGCTGTACAGTGATGAACAGAGATAATAATAGCTAAGTTTGTGAAATATCACGTTTGAAAGCTCATCTTAATAACGATGCATGCGAGGCTGTAAACTAACCCTCAGCTAGAAAACATTTCGTTCATCAGAAACGTTTAGACGACGTCACTGACACCTGCTCTGATCGAAAACTAAATTTAGTTTCCAGGTTGTTTAACAGTCAGCTGCAGGTTATCCCCCGCAAACACACAGACACACACCTGGCCATCTTTTATTCTATATAATATGATAATTATTCTTTAATTTATACATCTGAAGTAGTTATTGATTACTACCCCAACAGAATGACTGTGATCACTCCAGCTTCCATGATTGGACGCAGCAGGTTTGAGTTGAACATGAAACAAATGTTTTAATTCCATAGTTTGAGTTACAATCAGAGTGAAAGAAGAAAAATAGATCACAGATTCATTAGAGACATTTCTATCTGCTAACAAGCGTACAAAAATACTCTGATTTAGTTTAAACTTCAAGTATATACAAACAACAAGGCCCAGCAAACAGACCAGTCGGAACCAGTTCAGACCAGTCTTATAAACCAGTTTGAACCAGTTCAAATCAGTCTGATAAACCAATATGATCTCGTTCAAAACCAGTCTCATCCAGTTTAAATCTGTCTGATCCAGTGTAAACCAGGGCGATGCAGTTTAAACCAGTCCAATCTAGTTTGAGCCAGTATGAGCCAATTTTAACTGGATCAAACTGGTTTAATCTGATTCAGCCACAGATGAAACTCAGCAGAAACCACTCTGACAGACAGGTGCACCTGTTACCTCACCTGTGATGTCACAGACTGCAGGAAACACGTCACATCATCTGAGCGGGACCAAATTATTCTGGTAAACATTCAGTCCTGAATTCAGGACGACAATAAACAGCCGAGTTCTTTGTACTTTATCTTCAGTCTGAACTCAAAGTTTTAACTTGAGCTCCGTTATCGTCAGTAAAAACATTTTAGATGCAAACTTCATCCACGATTCATCGAGACATTCAGAGGCGTCATTTCAACAAAACTTTATAAAAACATTTTAACATTTCTGTAAAACTTCTGTCAAATGTTTCATCTTTTTGTGTCCCATACAGGAAGAGGAGCAGGATTAGCTTAGCTTAGCACAAAGACAGGGAGCAGGTGGAAAATGTTAGCCTAGCTTAGCACAAAAACAGGGAGCAGGTGGAAAATGTTAGCCTAGCTTAGCACAAATACTGAAAGCAGGGGGAAAATGTTAGCCTAGCCCCAACAAAAGAGAAATCTGTCCATGGCATTTTATTTTCTGTTAAGCTATCGCTGTCTGTGGTTAGCTGCCGTAACTAAACGGCCTCACCGATAAGTTGTGTTGTTACAAGCTGACCGATGTTAGCTTTAGCAGCTGCTATCCGAGTTAAAAAGAGAAATAAATCTCATCCTTTCTAAAAGATTTCATCTTGATGGCAGAATATGTTGCTCCAAAAGCTGTAATAATAATCCACCTGCCATCTACTGTAGGTACAACACCGACTATGGATAAATACCTCATACAACCACACTTCAGGAATTATGAACTATCCCTTTACGTTTCTTTGTGCACCTTTATGCTAAGCTAGGCTAATGCTATCCTGTAGCTGTAACTGGACACACAGAGATGACTGACATGTTCTCAGGACACAGAAAACATGGAACTGTTCCTTTAACTGTCCTTGTGTTGAACCAGACGAAGTGCTTCATCAGGGTTGACGTTACAGTACAGGCTCTATTGCACAGACGCATCTTTACAGTATTTACAGCCTCAGCACATTTTGGTTCAAATCGTCCACACGACTTCTTTGGAATTTAATAAACAGGAAAACTTTGTTTCATAGAAGATCTGAGCTCAACACAGTGGAACATCAGGACAGACGTCTCAAACGTCCCTCTGAGCTGTCAAATAAAGACGAGTCATCCAGAGGATCACTGACACAGAAATACCAACTATTATACTGAGCAGTGTAGATAATTACAGTACGTACAGCGCGGTAGGTAGTTTCACACGTCTTCGATCAGAACAGGAGCTTATCAATGGATTCAAATAAATACAACAGCTTCATTCATCAACAGTTTGTTTTCTTCAGTTTCATGTTCTCATCCGTCATGAGAAAAATGACACGAGCTCAGTGCAAATTGTGCGTCTGTAAACATCGAAGGAGTCTGATTATTTCAGTTTCGTCAGTTTCTGACTGCAGTGGATCGACGACGGAGGTTCAGAGGAAGCATCAGGAACGAGTGTAAACTGATTTCAGAGTGGAAACAGGAGCGCTGCACCCGCAGAACCCTTCAAGAACTGATCAAACCACTTCAACAACAAACGTCTTATAGATCTGAAATATTACTGCATTACAAAGTTGGGATGCTGTTTGAAACAAAAATAAATATATTCAGTTGAATACAGCACAAATACAAGATATTTAATGTTCAAACTGATATATTTTTGGTAAATATACAGTCATTCTGTTGGGACAGGAGCAACAAGAGACGGAAAGTTGTGGAACGTTCCAAAATCATCTGTTTGGAACATTCCACAGGTAGACAGGTAACAAAAAAAATCTGATTTTAGCTTCTTAAATGTGAATGTTTTCTGGTTTCTTTTATCCTTTCTGACAATAAACTGAAGATCTTTGAGTTTTGGGCAAAACGAGACATTTGAGGACGTCATCTTGACATTTTATGGACAAAACAACTAATCGATTAGTGGAAAAATTGCCTGATTGATCACTTGTTGTGCACTTGTGTGTTTGCACGTATTTGGACCTAATTTTCATATAATTTCTGTAACAGTTATTTTCATTATCGATCAGTCTATTGATCATTTTCTCTATTAATCGATTAGTTGTTTGATTGTTCCCAGCACTAACTTGTAAAGACAGCAGCTGTGATGGTTTGGGGGGATTTGGAGCCACATATGCTGCCATCCTGACGTCTGTCTCAGAGACGTCCCTGATTATTTCAGAGACACATTGTGGACGTGTTCCAACAGTAAAAGAGTTCAGGTACCAGACTGACCTGCCTGCAGTCCAGACCTGTCTCCCACTGAACGTGTGGTTCATTATGAAGCACAAAATACGACAACAGAGACCAAACAGGACTGTTGAGCAGCTGAAGTCGTTTATCAAGTAAGAATGAGAAAGAATTTCACTTTAAAACTTCAACAAACACTGACTGAGAGTTAAAGATCAGCTGATGTCTCACAGAGAGAAACATGCTGCTGTCACACTGAAGATTTACAGAAAACATTCAACTTTATCAGTTTGAACTTTAAATATCTGATCTTTGTGCTGAAACTAACTGAATGTAGGTTGAAAAGTTTTTGCAAGTCACTGAAATCTGTTTTTATTTGTTTTACACAAAGTCCGAAAAGAATCAGGGTTTATATTTTAAAATTTTGTTTCTGAAGTGCATCAAAGCTTCTCTCGGTTTAATGAAGTCCCTGTTGGTGCAGCTCTCCATAAAGACCAGATTGTGGTTTTGGATGTGTAACTGGGTCTATCATTGATAGTCTCTGCCGTTATCCATCATGCTTTGCTGCATCCTGTCCTCAGTCCCCATTGGACTCGATGACCTTCTCGGCGAGGATCTCCTGGAAGGTGGAGAGCTGCTTCATCTGCTCTGTCTGCATTGAGTGCCTCCTCATCAGCTTCTTCTTCATCCTCAGGTCCGGCCCCCGTTTGGGGGAGGCCGGGGCCACCGGGACCAGGATCTTGTGCCCGGAATGGACAGGGGACGTGGGCTTGCCGTTGGCCCGGATGTCTGGGATGGGTCTGTGGGGATTGATGTTGAGGGGGGGCAGGAAGCCAGGTCTGGTGTGGGAGATGTGGTCCAGCAGGAGGGTCCCGGAGCCGCGACGCTCCAGGAGCCCCGGGGGACGCCTGCGGGTAAGGGGGGACACTGAGTTTGGGATGTTCTCCAGAGACTCCCTGGAGGAGCTGGTCACCAGGGATAGGGGGGACGCGTTGTACCTTCTCCGCTCCACAGACACCCGACCAGAGTCTGGAGACCCAGGGCTGGATTCTGGACACAGGTGGGTGTCGGACTCGTAATGCTCCATCCGGGTCAGTTTGGGGTGAGCCAGGACTCGGGCTGCAGGCCCAGGTCCCCCGCTGTTCTCCTGGGACTCTGGGGCCGTGTTCCTGCGGTAGAGGATCTGGTGCTGCTGGACTTTGTCGGCCCAGGAAGACCCGGCCACATCCTCGGAGCAGGACCGGTCTATGAGTTTGGGGGAACAGGGGTCGTGGGTCTCGATGCTGTGTCGCCGTGACAACAGAGGTCTGACAGGCTCTGCAATGGACAGACCGTTGATCTCATTGATGGTTCTGTTCAGGTCACAGCCCCCCTCCTCCTCCAGACCCCCGTCCACCCGGTCCTGGGGGCCCCTGTCCTGAGGGACACTGCTCAGCACTGAGGGGGCCACTAGGCCCCAGGGCTCAGAGTTCAGCCTCTTCAGTAGCTTTCGTGGCGGTGGCGGCCGGGCTACAGGTAGAGGAAGTGCAGAGGTGAGTGCGAAGCTGAAGATCCTGTCCTCTTCTCTGGTCCGGTCCCCCGCCGGTGAGGACGTCCCGATCTCCACATCAGAGGGGGACATGCAGGCCGGAGACAGTTTGTCCACAACTCCCGGGGAGGGCGGTGAGTTCAGGTACTGCCGGGTCTTCTTGGTGCCAGATGGAGACGTGTCAGTGGTAATGATGATCACTTCCTTGCCTTTGGCTTTGCAGGCATCCAAAAGCACCTGCAGGGTCTCGCGGTCCCCCTTATTGATGGCGTGGACGAGAGCAGAGGACCCGGAGTAGTCTTTGAGGCTCGGATCGGCACCGTTCTCCAGCAGCAGTGACACCACCTCCCTCCCCGCCTGCTCGGCACAGGCGTGCATCAGTGCCGTCCTCCCGCTCTTATCGGGGATGTTGGGGTCAGCGCCTTTCTCCAGCAGGTACCGGACCATCCTCTGCCGGGTCTGTGGGTCCTCGTAGCTCGCCAAGCAGGCGGCCGAGATAGGCGTCTCCCCACGCTCATTACCCTCATTGATATAGGCTCCGCCCTCTAGCAGCAGGCGGGTCAGCCTCAGCTTCCCCTGGAAGACGGCTTTGAGGAGAGCGTTCCCCTCAGTCTGCAGGGGGCCTCCATCTCCCATGATCCTCAGCTCACCTCAGACCTCCTGTCCACTACAAGCCCCTCCTCCACGAGAAGTCACATGACCTGCGGGAGAGACACACATGAAGTTAGTCCACGTTCATGTCAGACTGATGATGTCACGGGTGAACATGGTGGAACATGACTGGCTGAGAGAGTTGAGGTGCTGCCTCACCTGAACACTGACTAACTGATTCATGAAACCACCAACAGACAGATTCAGATCTGTCTGACAATCAACTACAACTGCAAAGATTATTCGATTTATCAATCAAAATTGATTTTGATAATCGTTTTCTGGTTCTTGGAGCTTCATTACAGAAAAGTTCTCAGTCTGAAATCAGTGACATTTCAGACTTTTGGTCTTATAGACCCACGTTTTGTTTAACTGAAAAAAGTTTAGCTCTCACAGAAGTGTCCTATAGAAATTCTTAGTAGGGCTGGGCGATATGGCCTAAAAAAAAAACTCCGATTTTTTCACAAAAAATCCCGATTCACGATTTAAATCGATTTTTTTCACCCCCTACCTAAAATCAATTTGCAGATGACAAAGAAATTGTTCAAAACAAGTTTCGTATCATTGTATCACGGTTTTAAGTCACGGATCGGATCATTTTTAGGATCAGCAAAAAAGAAAAAAATGGTGGAGTTAGGGTTAAATTATTTTAAAAATGCGCTTGGCTTTGATCTCTGTCTGTCTGTAATTATCACCATAGTTATGTAACGTAATAATAATGATAATAGTAATGATAATGGTAATAAGATTAAAATTTTCAAACTTATACAGTAAGCTACTGTTCTACGTATGTACATACATTAGATCATTATACACTGCACAGTATAATACACAACTACGCTCTGTGTCCCGCCTACAGCACATCTGATTGGTTAGAAGTTACGGGTAACCAATCAGCACAGACACACTGTGTCACAGACAGGGTGAGACAGAGCTGCACTGCACCGGTAAACAGAGACGAGCTGTGTAGTTAAGACAGCTGATATCTCCAAAGTTTCAATAATTATCACAGTGTTATGATCTGTTTCTTTGACGACAGCAAAGTTACATCAGTGAAAAAAGTCACATCGCCTTGATTTCACTCAAGACGATGTGACGGATTTTAAATCAGTCGCTG
>JAJHUR010110628.1:0-11248 GCA_027495735.1 Lutjanus campechanus | reverse complement strand
TGGCTCTGCTGTGAAATGAAAAAAAAAAAAAAAAATGTTTGTCAACACAGTAAGACACCAGTTCTGTCAGGTATTCCATCTTATTTGGAGTTGACATCTGCTGACATAACTCAGTTCTCTTTAATAACTGTTATATATGCTCAAGGGGGGTGGAGAGCACGTTACCCCCCAACACTGATCCTGTAAACACTGATTTATGACCTTGGTCTGTTTTCTTCTCCCATCAGGTGGAAGTGATCTTTGTCAGAGTCTTCAGTGATGATGAAGGAGGTGGTGTTGAGAGGATCAGCTGTGTCCTGATGATCCAGAGAGGTCGAAGCAGCAGCTTGTGTGTGAGAGACTGACTGGGTCACATTAGTGTAAATAATTAGAACTGATCTTCTCTCTGTGTGATTTTTCCTACATGTATGAGAGGTAGAAGGAGAGAGAGAGCAGCAGCTGTGTTCAGGGTGGATCTGAGCTGTGGTCGAGGAAGTATTCACATCCTTTACTGAAGTAAAACTATTAAAACCTCACTGAATTCTCTGTTAGTGGTAAAAGCCCTCCATTGGCAATATTATGTTTTTCTTATTAAGCATTACATTGCATATATTGTTTATATTTAAGTAATTATATTTTTACAGTATCATTTAGTTACTTGGAGATTATTATTTTATTGCCATTTATTTTGTCTCATTTGTATGTCTATGTGGAGCCTAAGTATAGTTAGTGTATTTAGTTAATTGGTTCCTACCTGCCCTTGTTTTGTGGGGGACAGGTATAGTGACACTCAGGGTGTGCCTCGTGTTACAAGAAGAAAAGTTGCTGCATGTGCTGTTTGCCGTATTGGTGTAATTAAAAGACAAAAGAAAGAATCATTGTAGCCCGCTTTTTGCTCACAGCCCAGAAGAACTGGAGAACCCAGATAGCCAAGAAAACAGGGTTACATAAATAAAAGACTGTGATTATAATCAGGAAAATGTACTTAGACTATTAAAAGTAAAAGTGCTCGATGCAGAAAAAATGTCCCCTGTGACTGTTCTACTGCTTTATCTGATGTACAAAATGAGGAGGGGAGACAAGAAGAAAATCAAGAGACGAGAGGAGAAGAAAATGACTCAGGCCTACTTTGTAGTTTGGAGGGTAGATATGTTGATTTATTTCATTTGTTCAGAGAACAGCCCTTTTCAACTGTGTGAAAAATGTCTTGATTGTTTGACGACTGACAGCGTGACATTATTTTCTTTGTTTCTTCCTGCTTCTGTGATAAATGTAGAAATAATGAATATTAGACTGTTGTCTGTTAAATGATACATTTGTGCAAATCTTGTGAATATTGAAATAAATACTCCTAAATATGTAATTAAGTAAAAGATTTGCTATTACATATAACTATTTTTTTGTATAAATAATTCTATAAGGACTGTCCTCCAAATGTCTGTTCACATCTCTGCTCATTATAAGTGTAAGATTATGTACAAATAACACATTTTGATACAATACAGAATTTTGATGATGTCATAATCTGAGGAGACATTAGACAAGTTTAATTCATTTTAAATGATCATGTTACAGTTTTGTAAACTCAATTTATCATAAGAATTATAAGAAAAGTTTTATTGTATTTACTGCTTCTCATTGTTTCCTTGTAGTTTATAGTCAAAGGTAACAGATCACTTTCATGGATCAATACAACACCTGTGAACTCCTACCACCCCCACCCCTCCAATCACACACCCATCCCAAACATCAACACAACTAAACTTCTTCACACAGACAACAGACAATCATATGTGCATATTTAGGCAAATAATAAAAAAGATTCATTCAGTGGGGTTTGCCCTTTTTTCTAGTTGTTTTTATTCTCTTTTTGTTTTTGTTTTAGATTTTTCTACTTCAAGTCCAATTTCTGACTTTAATATCATTAAGTAGATGGTAATTGTTTATCTAATGAACAGAAAATATTTGAAAAAGCAGCTGATTAGTTTTTAATATGAATATTTAGTGACTCATGTCTTGTAGCAGGTGTGTGGTTATATAGGCAGACATTTATTAACAAATACATATAAAACAATATGTTGGTTTGTATAACTTTTGGTGGCTTTTTGTCTTTTTGCTACAAAATAGAACTGAAGATAAACAGGAAACATCAACATGCAGGTCGATCCTCGAGTTGGAATCAAACTCTTGTTGATTTTCTTAATTTTGCTCATGGATTAGTTTATTATAAATTCAAATGACTACAAATAACAGAATATAATTAAAAATATTAAAAATATATGATAATATCACATCAAAGCAAGAATATACGGTTTTAAGAAGTGATTTAAAAGATGTGACTAATTCTGCAGCCTGATCTTGTCGGGCAGGTCGTTCCAAATTCGATGGGCCCTGATGGAGAAAACAAGGTCACCTTTAGATTTAAGCCTCGACTTTAGAACAGCCAGAAGTAACTGTGTAACTTGGAGCCACACCCAGGGGGACTTTAAAAGTGATCAGGGAATTGGAGGGATGGAGGTGAGAATTAAAGCCATTGATTTACAGTACGGTGGCATTTCCCACATGGCATAAATTGTCTGAACCGCAGATAAACAGAGAAGATACAGAGTGTGACGTCATTCTCTGCTCAGGAAGGCTTCACTCCATTATATTTTTACTGACATCTAATGAGGCTGAATGTTGTATTTAGCACCTTTAAAGGTGGAGACTCTGCTGATGTTTTGTCCAGATGTTGCTGGAGATGGAGGAGAGGGGATGCTGTCCTCTCCTCCTGTCACTGATCACCATGTCCATGGTCTTAGCTCCATTCATTTCCAGTGAAATGCTGTCCCCATTCAGCCACAGAGCTCAAGACCTTCTGAGTCCAAGCAGGTAGAGACCCCATCAGGAACTCTGTGATAGTGAGGTCATCAGCATGTTTCACAGGGACAACAGAGGGAGGAACACCAGGCTGTTGATTCAGATGATTAAAAGTAGTAAAATAGTCCCCCCTGGAGGACACCAGCTGGTATTAACCAGGGATCAGACACACAGGAATCAGACTGCACCGTCTGCTGTCTGTCACTCAGAGGGGGTGTGTGATGTCAGTCAATGAATGAAGCAACTGACAGTGTTTTATTGTGTCAAATCCACAGGAGAAATCAACAATTGTTGAGAAATCAACCAGCACAGATTCCAACACATTAAAGAAATTAATGTCAAGTAAATGATGAACGAGTGAACTATAAAATAAAATCATGTTGACTCCTGTTTTTATGATAAATGTCACGGTCTGCATCAGCACACATTCATATTTGTACCTCCACTGGATTAATCCGATACTGAGATTTTAATATGTTCTTTGAATCTAAAGTAAACACTTAAATTGGTCACATAGAAAAAGGTCTGAACTTGTGTTTCTGCACTTGACGGAAATTCTTTGACATACAGCTAAATGAAGCTCGACAGTTATCCTGCCACTGAGCAGGCTAGTTCAGGGGTATCAGTTACCATGGTTACTGAGCAGGGATAAGACACAGTAATGGAACGGATCACTCACTTTAATTATCCAGATTTATCACAATAAGTTCGGCTTTTCTTTTATCCACGTTGATGGAGTACCCCTCAGCTCTGTTACTGATTCTGTTTTCTTTTGTTTTCTAATAGATGAGAACGTCCCATCTGGGTACTTTGCTCCTGCATCAAGTTTCTGTGACTGACGGTCGCAGTCATTAAACACTTAAAATAAGAAAACTGTATTGCTGTTTAGCTATTAGTAACCTAAGTCCTCTGGTCAGTCAGGTGCATAATTACATTATGTCTTTTCTAAGCATCGTTACATTGAACAAAGTGTCTGTCCCCTTCATAGTGGACAAACCTGACATACACATATCTCAGTTTTTATATCATAAAGACTCTTTATTTTGCTGTTTTGGTGCTATTGAACCAAACTCGATTAAAAAAAGCAGCTGTTTTATAATCAGACCATATTGTTTCATAGTAAAAACTTTAGTACCACCATAACTGAGACTCTTTTCTGATTCACTTTGGTCTAAAAACAAAATCAGCACACATGTGATTTACTCAGTAACATCATTAACTAACCTGTGATGAAGTGTTTCCACAGACACACACGCTGACTGGCCACTTTTACAGGATTTGTTTTCACTCAAAGGGAGACGTGACGTCTGGCTGCTCCTGAGGGGGCGGAGTTACTGCTCATCACCTTTATTTGGAAGCACCTGGACCCGGTGCTGTCCAACCTGAACAACCCCGCCTCCTGGCCTAGAGAACACCTCTTCACACCACAGAGGACAATGGTGCACTGCGGCACAGTGAGTCTGAATACAACTTTCCTGTAGTAATTTGTGGAATAATTCACATTAAACCTTCTGTAAGGAAAACAAGTAACATTATAAATAAAAATTATTTGAATTGTGCACATGGAGTGACATGGACTGTGTTTAGTCTGTCCAATTCAGTCCTAGTTTCATAAAGACCATTATTAGAGAGATGGAAGCAAATTTGTGTTACCAAAAGCTAAAAAAGAAGTTAAAAGAAGATGTCTTTCTTTTAAAGGGGTTCAGCTGTGGAATAGTGCTGATCTTAAACTTAAGGACTGTACTTCCTTTGTTATGTTCAAAAAATCATTATGTGCATTTATATTTAGGAGTTATGGCTGTAATTGAAAAAAGGGGAAACGAGTTATGTATGTGCATGAGTATGTATGCATATATATGAATATACTATATGCTTGTTTGTTTTGTTTTTATCTTTTCTTTTCTTTTCTCTTCCCACTTGACACCATGAATTGTGTAGCTTAAGATGCATAATGGGTGGGCATTAATAAGCTTTGCTTCTGCCAGAGCCTTTTTCAGTCAAAATTGTGTATTGTTGTTTTTTTCTTTTGTTGCTTTGAAGTGTATATATATATATATGACTGAAATAACCTAAACTAAACTAAACTAAACTAAACTAATGATTATTATTTATTCTTATAATGTTAAAATGAACCATAAGACCCAAAAATTTAAAATGCACTAAAAAAAATTCTGACTTAAGATCTCACAACACAAACCTGATATCTAAAATCATTTTTGTTATTTTGTCTGCACATATGGGTGATTGGTGATCTCCTATATCTCTCAGTTCAACATCTTGGCATGTTCAGGTGATGGTGAGTTTCTTGTGTGACAACTTGTGAGCCCCTCGCTGAAGTTGGGGGTAGCCGGTAACTGAGGTTGGACTTGAGCAGCTTTCTGGCAAAGTCAAGACACAGTCACATGTGTAGATTACACAGTCCAAGAGTCCAGCCAAGTATGATTTTACAAAACCTTCTCTGCACGATTTATAGCCTTTTAGCTGGTCTGCAGTCAAGGACCTGTGCCAGACAGGGACAACACTGGACGCATATAACCGATGTAGAGGAAAACCAATTAGGTGTCACAGGCAACACATTTCTTCAGAGCGAAAAGCTTCCTGTTGGCTGAGGTCAGCACATGGTCTGACTGCCCCATTGCAAGTTGCCCCCCAGGACTTTGACTCCGTCACCGACTTCCAGTAAGTTAGCCAGGCTGATGTATGTTTCATGTTATCGACATGTAAAACTTTACATTTCCTTCAGTTTCATTTTATGCTCCTCTGCCCAGATGTCAGGAGCATTCAGGGTCTGTTGGAGAGTCCAGGTTAGTTGAGGCGTCCAGGAGGATCCTGTTCATCAGTTTAATCTTGTCCCTCACAAATACCCTCAACATTAAAACAAATAAACTAAAACTAACTTAACATTTTTAGACAATAAAAACTCAACTGAAATGAGCAAACACACACTGGAAACACAATGAAACAAAACTGAACTGAAAACAAAAATTAAACACAAACACATAAACAAACACAGAACACAAAACTTTACTAACTCTGGTCTTTAGTGTCTGAGCTGCTGTGAGAAACTGAAAAAAGACATTATAGAAAAAGCACTTTAGTTATTTATTTACATGGTTTGAACATAAAGATGAGATAATTTGCTGTTTTGTCACGTTTTATCTTGTTACTATTTAAATGAATTGTGCAGCCCTGATTTCACTGCAGGAATCCAGAAATCAGTCGTCCCATAATTCAGCTTTGAATGTTTGAATGCTTTTAACAGTTTTGAAAAATGTGCTGCAGATATTCAGTGTTGTTCAGGTGTTTTAGAATGAATGATCAGAAATGTGGTCACTGAATGTATTCTGTGTGAAGTCAATGAAAAAGTTCTCACAGTTTAGTCCAGATAGATATTTACTGACTGTGAAGAGTTTTGACAAAGTGACTTCAGTTTTGACCAAAACATGTTAATTCAGTCTGTTGAAGCTAAGAGAGATTCTCATAAATATGTTTACAAGCTGATCTGAGTGAACTCAGTTACTGCAGCTCAGCTGATTTCCTGTAAACGGAGAGAGGAGGGAAGAGGAGAGAGGAGGGGGAGGAGTAACAGTGACCATGTGATCAAGATACATGAGAACAGGGAGGAGACCTGAAAGTGAAAGTGTTCAGTCCTTTCGGTCTCCATTTTGAAAGCGGGGAAGCACTGATGGCTGAGGCAGAGTGAGTATTTATACAACATTATTATTATTTTACTGTTAAAGTCTGCAATTTAGTTTTCTCTCTCTGCAGACTAAAGAGGAAAGACATATTAGGATTAACTCAACTAGTGGATTATACTCTGTGTGTGTGTGTGTGTGTGTGTGTGTGTGTGTGTGTGTGTGTGTGTGTGTGTGTGTGTGTGTGTGCGTGCGTGCGTGCATGTGTGTGCATGCGTGCGTGCGTGCATGTGTGTGCATGCGTGCGTGTGTGTATGTGTTACTTCCTGTTTGCTCAGTCTTGTAACTGCTGAACAAACTTGTTTCCTGAGCTCTCAGTCAGTGTTAATGTTTCATCTCGACTGCAGATCAGAAGATGAGTGATCCTGTGGTAAAAGACGAGGACAGAGCAGAGTCTCCGGTGTCCAGCTGTCTGTCTCTGAAGAGTGACCGGTCCAAAGAGGAACCGATACACTTCCATAATGGACCTGGACCCTCAGATACAGGGTAAGAGCACTGATATGTATATAACTCATTTTCAGTTACCTCGGTCAATACCAAGTTTTTGAGTTTGTATAATAAAATTCCTACTAAAACTCAATATGTAACTAAAATAAAATGAAACTTTTTGTGATATAAAGAGAAATCCTCGTCCCACCTTCCTCTTAGTATCTGTGACAGCTGTCAGTCACGTAGAAAAGCTGTAATCCAATCAGAGAGAACACCTACAAACTTTTAAGGCTCTAATGATCAACAATAACGGTAGTTTTTGTATTCGGAGCTTCATAAATGTCTTTGTTTTTGTGATCAAATTGTTTTATGATCTTGTTATGAAGTTGCTGCCTTGTGTGAAGCACTTTGTAATATTTTTAGAAAAGAGCTTCAGAAATAATAATAATAATAATAATAATAATAATAATAATGATAATAATAATAATAATAATGATAATAATAATAATAATAATAGTTGTTGTTGTTGTTGTATTGAATTAGAAAAATAAATAATAATTATATCTAAATGACTGACAAGGTCAGAAATAAAATCTTGTAAAAATTGGGAGTATGATCCAGCTGATCTGTAGAGCATTTCAGTGGACAAATGAGTTTCCAGAAAATAGAGATGGTTTTAGTACTTGAGACTCAAATTAATAAAATTTTAAAATCCAGTTTGGAGATTAATGAGAATGATGAGTGCAACACCTCCACCCTGCCTGGAGGCCTGAGCATCATGGTTATTGGTACACTTAAATCCAGAGGCTTCAATAAATGGTAAGAAATCATCTGGTTTCAGCCATGTTTCACATAAACCAATCATATGCTCAAGAATCAGATCATTGATCATTAAGGCTTTTGTGGACAGTGACCTGATGTTTATAAGACCAAGTACAAGACCACCTGTAGATCCATCGATGCACGACTGCTAATAGCTGATGTACGAACTAGAGCGAGTGTCTTTTGTTCTCAATAAATCAATAATTATCAACAGTAGCAGCAGTTTGTGTATTTACAGCTTCCTAAATGACTTTGTCATAGTATAATGACAACCTGCTCCCATTAGGTTCCATATTTCAAGAATACAATATCTCATACCATTGTTATGCAGATGATACACAGCTATACCCCCCATTAGAACCTGGTAAAATGACGGTAAGACAGAAGTGGTCCTATTTGCCTATTTTCATCTTTGATTCATCTTTAAAACTTAACAAACATATAAATTCCGTTGTGAAAGGCTGTTTTTTCCAGCTCTGAAATATTGCCAAAATTAAGCTATTTCTCTCCTCCAATAACCTTATGATAGTTACAAATGCCTTAATTTCTTCTCATCTTACTGTAACTCCCTCTATTTGGAAATCAACCAATCTTCTTTGGCTCACCTACAGCTGGTGCAGAATGCCACAGTCAGATTATTGACTGGTACCAAGAAACGTGACAGCATTACACCGGTTCTAGCGTCCCTCCACTGGCTTCCAGTCAAATTCAGAACAGAGTTTAAGGTACTCTTATTTGTTTTTAGAGCTCTGCATGGCCTGGCACCCCAGTAATTGTCTGAGCTCCTCTGCCCCCTTTCCAACCCCAGATCACTCAGATTCTCGGACCAGCTGCTCTTAGCTGTCCCGTGATCAAGACTGAAGGGGAAAGGTGACCGGGCATTCGCTGTAGCCGCCCCTAAACTCTGGAACAGCCTACCCTTTTCTATAAAGTGTTCCCCCTCTGTTGATATTTTTAAAGTAAAACTTAAGACTCACGTCTTCTCAGGCTTTTGAGTGCCCATAGTGTTGTCCTCTCATTTTCATTCTTTCTGTTTGTTTGTATTTCATTTTATTTTTTTATGTTCCTCTATTTATCTACTTGTGCTTGAGATGGCATTTCTATGTTATCTCTGCTGCTCTGCTGTTTTACTATGTTGTATTTCTTATATTCACTATTCTATTGTGCAGCACTTTGGTCAACCTCGGTTGTTTTAAATGTGCTTTATAAATAAACTTGATTTGATTTGATTTGATAATTATAAAAGATTCAAGAGATATAAATGAAAACATCTTTGTGTTTACAGAGTTCAGTCCAGCAGACAGAGAGCAGAGTCTCCAGTCTCCAGCTGTCTGTCTATGAAGAGTGACAGGTCCAAAGAGGAACCTATAAATTTCAGGAAAGAACCTGGACCCTCAGACACAAAGTAAGAAAACTGATACTGACTCATTTATGTGACTCTTTTTCAATCACTTTTCATTGATTTTGTGTTTGTACACTAAAATGAAATGACAATGAAAGAGACAGTTATAAGTCCATGACTGTGTTGGGAATCACATACTAACAAACTATTAATATGATATTCTCTTCAGACTGTCTCCGGGGGGACTGTGGGGCAGACAGCTCCAGCACCACACTGTAGATTTGTCGACCAAACTCATCTGCTAATTCATCACTTAATTCATATCTGAGATCTTTTTTTAGGCGAGAAATCAAGTGTGTGGACTTTAAACTTTGGCAGTTTAATGACAACTGACAGACAATTGAAAATTTGCTCCAACAAATTTCTATCTACTGTATCGTATTTGTTCTGTTTAATTAAGCTGATTGTGTCGCCCAGTTTACATACAGTTTGTCTACAGCAGCTGCTTTTATCTGGATTAAACAGTCACACACAGAACTTTATGTCTGTGGTAACAACAAAATCTTTATGAAACTTTAATGTTTCCGGAACCAGATGATCAGAGTTGTGGCCAAAGCAGTGTTTGCAGTTTATATTGTACAGTAATGTTATTGTGAAGTAGCTGCAGAAAGTGCTGAGTTTATAATATTAAACTACAGACAAATTACTAAATGGTTGAATGTGTAATGAGACAAAAGACAAAAGGAAGGATCACTTTCATTACAGACTGAATTCAAATAACCTTTTTATTGTTCTCTGTGACCATGTGAGCCTCTGTACAGTGTTCTGTTTACTTGATATCATTCAACATCAATCAACAAATCATTTTAATTATAAAGAAATGTCTTCACAGAGAGAGGACAAAGAGTCATGTTTCTGAGGAGGAGCAGCCGTCCTGCTGTGTTTTGTGTCAGGACGTCCTGAAGGATCCAGTCTCTACCAGCTGTGGACACTGGTTCTGCAGACAGTGCATCAACTCATACTGGGACCAGTCTGGTTCATCAGGAGACTCCTCCTGTCCCCAGTGTGGAAATCTGTCCAGAACAAGACCTGGACTGCAGACAGCCAGTCAGAGCAGCACTGAACAAGGTAAGACTGAACATCTGTCTGTTGATGTCTTTGTGTCTGAAATAGGGATGTCCGATATTGGCTTTTATGCCGATATCCGATATGCCGATATTGTCCAACTCTCAATTTCCGATTCCGATATCAACCGATACCGATACCGATATAGGCTATGTGGGCTATTTTTCCTCAAAACTAATTTTAGGTAACATCACATATCTCCTGTCGAGGAATTAACACATTAGGGTTGTGCTGATGGGCGATCCGATTGGCGATTGAAGGGATGAACAACAATAGTTTTTTTCCCTTGGCGATATTACCAGAGGTTGTGGCTAACGCACAGTTAAGCGAAGGAGGGGAAGAGACAGACAGGCAGAGAGACAGAGACAGACAGAGAGAGAGAGAGACAGACAGACAGAGGGAGAGAGAGCGTGTGTGCGCGCGCGCGTGCATATGACGGTGGAGCTTACTGCGGCTATAATTAATTGATTAACAAGAACAAAACACCATGAATTCAAACACTTCTGACCCTTAATGCACTAGATTCATACTTTACCAAATGAGTTCTGTGTTAAATAGGCTACTGTCAGAAATGCAGCACGGACGGATTTACCTCAAACAGCTGGCGGTAATGTAATGCGCCTGTCACAGAAGAAAGACGCTAAAATCTCCCGAAGAATCCAACGCGGTGAATAAAAGGTTGTTTTTTAAAAAATAAATAAATATATAATTCTAACTTGTGATGACCGACTTTATTAAGCCGACTGCGCACCGCGACACGCAGCGTGCAGCCTTATGGTGGAGACGCTGTAATGTCTGACCGCATGTGATCTGTGTCAGCTTAATATCATGACTTTAAAAGCACCGAATTACTTGCCTTAAAGAATTTCGTTAGAATAAAATATGAAGAATTGTAAAATATAATTTCTATTAGGCTGTTCAGTAGCGCAGATCAAGCTACCTGCAGCTTGTTAAGTCAATATTGTTCATTATAATGTTGATAGTGCTGAAAGTACAC
>JAJHUR010110626.1:1224-13067 GCA_027495735.1 Lutjanus campechanus | reverse complement strand
TTGGGTAAATATCAGTAAATGATACTTAAATGCTCGATCACAGCCACTCTCTATCATGTGTGTGTGTGTGTGTGTGTGTGTGTGTGAAAGAGAGAAAGAGAAAATGTGATGATGTGAGAGTTTTGAAGCAAAGGCTGTATTTATGGCTCTACAATGTCGGGCATTAACAGTCCTGTTCAAAATGAAAGAAATGTCTAACAGAAGAGACTAATTAAAGAGAGATGCATGTTCAGGAGTAGATAGAGACAGGACAGAACGGAGACAGCGAAGAGAAAGAGCGGTAACGCTATAAGTAAAAAAAAGCAGAGAATGAAAGGAGTGAGACAGATGCAGCGAAAACCCTCGGGTGTCCCCGCAGAGAGAGACAGACAGCAACTGATAGAGAACAAAAGGGAGGTAAAGAGAGGGAAGGAGAGACAAAGAGACTGTTGTGAGTGATAACCACACACACACACACACACACACACACACACACACACACATACAGAAAAGAGCGATGATGATAACACCTATATTTCTTCTCTGCTATTGCAGCTCTGATCTTTAATATGAACTGAGTGAGAGTGTGTATTTGGAGCTGAGCCGTTTCTTTTCCAATCTTCTTCTCCTCCCCCGTTATTGTTTTTCCCCTCCGTCCAAGTCTACTTGAATGGAACAAATGCTGCTGAGGTCAGTTGTCTTCAAAGATAATGTTTCTCCAGCTACCTGCGCAGTTTCTCTCCCATCTGTCTCGTGCACTGTTACAGGCTCTTGTCTTTTTGTTTTTTTGTTTTTCCTTGCCTCATTTTGTCTCTGCATCATCCAGTTTTTTGTTTTTTTTGTCTAGATCTTATTATGGGAGAGCTTTTGTGGATTTACGGTGTTTATTCATAGGATCATGCTGGGTTCATACATGCTTTAGAACATTTTCTACTCATTTATGCAGCTGTTTTTCCTCATAATTCCACTTGGCTAGATTTTGTATTTTTACACATTCGATTGTCTGCAAGAGTCATGCCTGTGCTTAGAGTCACAGATTTGAATTTTTTGTGTTAAATCTTACTTTTCTTCACATACAATTTCCAACGTTGCCATTGATAAATAGCCAAACAAATTATCATAATTTATTGAGCAGCCAGCATTAAAATACATCCTATACTGTGTCCATATTAGCCTTTTGTCAGTAAGTCGTGGTTGATTTTCAGATTTTTCTTTAAGTATCACGCTGTATTGTTATTCTGTTTAAATCTTTGAAACCTGCCAAAATTTTTATTTAAGGACATGCATATCTAACACACATAATATCAGCATATATATGCTAATATTATTTATATAGTTCCACATTTTTTAATAAAGGGTTTTCTTTACTTTTTCATTTTCAGGCAATACTGTCTCTATAACCTTTTTAAAACCTCATTTAACAACATTAACACTTAAAAAAAGATGTATCAACCTAAGATGTCCTTTTAATTTTAACTGCTTTAATTTCAACTTTAATTATTTATTTATTTATTTTAATTATAAGAGTAAGAGGGTAATTTTTGTGTTTGAAAACACCTTTTTGTTGGTTAATTGAAGTTTTTATCTCTTCTTTTTGACCAGACTTTATGGTGGGCTACTGTTCATTGTCTCAAAAGCATTTCAAAGGATTGGGAAAATTAAGCTCTGCAACAAGCAGCCTTTGATTAGACACAGATTACGGCACAGCAATTATAAAAAGATTTTTAACATCAAGAGATAGGGCATTTTATCTTGGATCACTGAATTTACTTGAATTGTAAAAATCGGCATCACAAAAATGTGCGTCACCGTGTGTATATGGATGCACATGCTTTAAGAATGTTCTAAATGTTTAATTCATTTAAAAAAATAAAGAGGAGGACTGATGCAGAGGATTGATGTCTTTACTCCCTATCATAGACCCATTTTTGTCATTTTTAGGGGGAGATCGCAGGTCAACAGTATATGCCACACAGAGGTGGCACACATCATCTGAAAATTACGATTAATATAAGATGCAGCACTCTGTGTCAACTTTTTCTAGTTTTATGTGTGTGATAAAAAATTGTGTTTTCTTTAGGCAGCTATTCAAATGTTGAAAATGTAGAGTCCATAAGGGCTCAGAACATTATAATGGAAGTGGTCATTCCCATGCTCTATCATATAAATTGTTGCAGCAGGTTTGGTGTAAAATTATGCTCCTTTGAAAACTCAAGAATGAATAAAAATGGGCATAAATTCCTCCACAATTCCACATGGAGACACTAAGACCTTCAGGAACATTACTGAATATTTCACGCTGTAATTTGGTATCAAGAACTTTTTTCAGTCATGGTGAGTACTTCTGTTCTGGAAAGTGCTCAGAAACCACCTTATTGTCAATACAGCAAGGGAAGCTGTACGATATCCACCTGAAATCATGTGACTCCAACAAGTCACACGATGGCAGGGACCTTAACGACTCTCATTCACACCTCCCCCCCAGGTGGCCCTCAAGGTCCACACAATCGAAGGGTGGGCACATGAGTCACAGGCCCCTCTAGGTGTTAATGACCACAAAGAGATTTAATACCTGAACTCCCAAACCAGTCAGTCAGAACTGAAGAAGCTTCTTGGATGAGAGGCCAAACGTCTTCAAGAACTCTATCAAGTCCAGTTGCCTACAACAAACCTTGCTTCGAATGTCCAATAAACCCATTTTCATTCAGATATCTTGAGCTGAGATGTCAAGGGACCCCTTTTTTTCTGTCACCAAACTTTAGAGTGACAAGCTAGCATGACAGGACAGGTCTGCTATGACAGCAGTATCTTCACTTTAGCTTTAAAGCTGAGCCTGCTACCGCCTTTGAAAGAAAGTAATGTCGCCTGAGGATGAATCCCCATTGAGTTGAAAAGGTTAAACACAGAGAATAGAGAACCTGATATTTCCAAGAAAATCTCAGTACAAATACCCGTGGGATCCGACGATTTTAGCATGTGTGTTTGTGTGTCTGTGTGCGCTTGTGTTCAGAAACCAAATATCACATCTCCCGATAGTACCATTAGTGCTTCATGTAATACAAGATAGTGTACTTTTAAGAGTTTTTTAAAGAGGTTGTTCTCCTGGAGGATATTAGCAGATTCAATAATAACTCCCTCTCCATCTTTCTGCAGAAACTTTCTTTTTACCCACAAAAACTCAGCAGTCAGCTCTGAACTTTGCCCAGTCAAATATTTGTGCAGTGGATGTGATTGTCTGAAGCTATGAGAACCAATTTTTTCTCTTCATCCCTGCCCTCACTCCATTTCTCTCTTTCTTTATCCTCCATTGCTCGCTCTCGTGTATTGCTTCCCCCCCGTCCCTCTCTATCTCTCATCGACTCGTCTGTATTGGCTCATTTAAAACAAGCTGATTTGATCAGAGGTTATGATATTGATGGAACGCTGACCTCTCACACACTGACTGCCACACACCCATATTCACTCTCTCTCACACACACACACACACACACACACACACACACACACACACACACAAATGCCCACACAAAAAAATCATCCACTCTTAGAAATTAGGGTTCCAAAAAGTTTCTTCCTGAAGGGCTCAGGTTCTAATCATTTGCTCCCAAAGAACCACTTGTTGACAAAAGGGTTCGTCAACAAGTCTTTGTAAGACTGAAGGTTGTTGGACAGATGCTTTGCAATATAAAAAAAAAGTTCTAGGTAAAACACCCTTGGTAGGTTCTAGATAACTGCTTTGCAATATGAACGGGTTCTCAGTAAATAAAATCTTTGTAATATAAAATGGTCCTCGGTACACCCCCTGGTGGTTTCTAGATGAAACCATTGAAATATAAAAGGGTCCTCAATTGAACTCCCTGGGTGGGTTCTAGAGAAATACTTTGCAATATAAAAGGGTTCTAAGTAGAACCTCCTGAGTGGGTTAAAAGGAAATCTTTGGAATATAAAAGAGTTCTCTGTACCACCTGGGAGGTTTCTTGTCAACACCGATAGAGGGTTCTGGGTGGAACAGTTACACCATAAATAAGCTCTCTGTAGAACCTTTCATTGAGGGATCCCAGATAAACCTTTCACAGATTGTTCTAAGTATAACCCTTCATTCTGAGTTCTAGGTAGAACTCTCTGAATTGTGGAACGTTCATATAGGGCTCTACCAGGAAACAAAAAGAGTTCTCCAATGGGGACAAGCCAAAGAACCCTTTATAGTACCTTTATTTCTAAGTGTGTATACACCTTAGACTACTGCCTGTTTGAAAGGTGAAAGCAGATTGATTTCCGACTTTGGACATTTCTCTCCTTTGGTATTTGTGGCTGCTGCATCATTATAATACCAGTGTGTGTGTGTGTGTGTGTCTTTGTTTGATCTTTGTGCAACTTATTTATGCTGGCAAAAAGAAAGCCATAGAGTTTTGGAGACATGAGAGAGATGGAGAGAGTTGAAAAGGAAGAGGAAAAGGTCGAGTACTTAGACAAGATGGATGAACAGAGAAAAGAGACACAGACGGAAAAACAAAAATAGAGAGAACGACAGAGAGCAAGCGTCACTGAGAGAATCCTCCAGGGAAGATGCAGAGATGAGATTCATATGCCACGGGGGGTCGAAATTAAAGTTTCACAGAACTTAAAGTAAAGCCTATTTATGGGAACAATTTTCATATTCATGCAATATTTCACACCCCACACACTCACAAACACACACACACACACACACACACACACACACACTCATGCCCCCACATACACAAGTGCTTCTCTTGCTGATAAGAGGCTACAGAAACACACTCACTGAGGACAATTCAGCCAGCATATTGCATAAATTATCAAGTGAAATCTTAAAATAGCAAAGATAGCAATTTACAGAAAATATAAACACTAAGAAAGTCCAATTTAATGGGGGCGGGGGGTGTACTTATTCATTGAGATTCTATATTAGCAAAGGACTGTGGAAGTGTGACTCACCCTTATGCAAGCGGACTAATGAAGGCAGAGTCAACCCAGTGTACAACTCGCCTCAAAGTCTGACATCATGAGGGGGAAGTAACGCCAAAAGTTTTTCTTTTCCTTCGCGACTGCAGAGGAAGATTCAGCCAGGTCATTAGAGCTGCAGCATGTCGCATTTTCATGCTGATGAAACTTTGGCGAGAGGTTTATGAGGAAGATCTTTGCCTTCTCACTTCACTTTCTGTTGGAACTCCCTGCTATTTTCCTGCTTTCATGCCTCTTTGTCACTTCCACTTTGCCCCACTGTCATAAATCCCTTTCATTCATTTGTGATCTGTCTCTTCATGGACCTCAGTGTATTTAAAAATGCATCAAATTAATGGGCCAAAGTCTTTCTCTGTTGTTAACTTCAATAAATGTCGGAACACTTTCAATTGATCTTCCCTTATTGAACTTTAATTAATGCTCACGACGAGTCAGAACCTACTAATACAGGATATTTAGTAACACTTTATTTGAAGGGGCGTGAATAAGACTGATATGACACTGTCATAGCTATAACATGACACCTCTCCTGAATAAGAACGTATTAACATTTATAACTGTTGTCATTAAAGTGTAATTCAGTCCACTGTGTAATTTTTATGGCAAAGTTGACATTTAGATGTCTTTGTTATGACAGATTGACCTTAATCCAGAAAAAAATGTTTTTTTTTTTCATGTCAATTTGACATTAATCCAGACAAAATTGTCTTTGTCTAATAAGTTTGTCTTGTTATAATTTTTCAGTGTTTTTGTAACGTTAACTCAGCATTAGCCAAGACAACATAACTTTTCTGTGTCTCTGCTGTAACAGCTTGATATTAAGTTGGCGGTTGGTTTGGATTCAAGAAGGTCACACGACACAAACAAACTAACAGACTGAGGCAGCAGTAGACCTGCAACTCCTTTGTTCTATGAGGCAAAATTACTGATTTCCCCTCTGGAGTTTGGTTAGTTTGGAGAGAACAGTATTTAGCTTACAGTATATTACGGCTTTACTACCTTTTTTAAGTGACTAAAATACCCTTTGTTGCAGACACCATCCGTAGCATTTAATTGGTTAGTTTCCATGCTGATACCCCTCTCTGCTTCTCTAGATTGGGGGCGTGTTGACCGCTATTCTACTGTACCACTCTACTATTATTTCCTATTGTGACATCATGCTACAGTGTGAGTCATATGACATTTAACTCTGTTCATCTTTTCCTCTTGCTCTTCCTTCAGGCTTAGTTTTGTCCTTTCCCAACCACCAGAAAGCGTAAAATGGGAAGAAATGAAAAAAGTGAAAGCAGCCCCATAATAAACCTTAATAATCTGCTTCATATTAGGGGAAACGTCACAGCACACATATATATTAAGGTAGTAGTGTAAGAGAAGATCAAAGCATGAGAGGCTGAGCTTAATGTAATTCCCCGCTGATACCTTCATAAGACCGTAAACCAATGTTTTGGTTCAAAGAAGGATCTTCATCCTATTTGACCTGATGAAGATCTCTGTGGATAAAAATGTTGTTTTATGGTCTAATAGAGGTGTCAGTGGAGCATTACACAGTGTACGCACATACATCCTTTGATCCTCAACTATCTGTCTCAGTCACACATGCACACACACTCATCATTTTTCTCGGTGCTGGGCTGTCTGTTCTTCTCAGTAGTCAAGTACTACTGCTAAACTATTTCTGCATGTTTTTGGAGATGTGTTAATTGCTGTTATCAAAGAGGCCTTTCTGTGATGACACTGGCAGCCTCTGTTGCTCTCCACACTGCATTTCTCAGCAGACTGCATGGGATGGAGATCTGCTTTACAGCACAGAGCAGGAAGAGGGCACTGTTTTTCAGTGCAGACACCTAAAAGTTTCAGACTTTCTGCCAATGACAGAAGATGAAATGAGTGAAAACAGGAAAATCACATTTAATATCATAGAAAAAGAAGTGGAATAGAAATCAAGGTGGTTTATGGTAAATGTGTCCTTAGTATTAAAATGCCACTTGTGTAAGATAGATGCTACCAGTCATCTCCACCATGCCTCCTCATTTGTTTACAGAAATTACACTGAACATTTACATTCATGCTGCTACTTACAAAGCATCATAGATTTATATGTAATCAAATGATAAAGTAGTTCTTAAATCATCTTCTTTGTGCATTCATCCGCAAGAAAAACAGGGTCAGATGAAGTGCAGCATCGCTGGAGCTTGATGTATGTGCAGCATCAACCAAGTTGCTAGTTTGCTAATATATATTTTTAAAGAAATGTAATCCTTCACAGACTGATTCTTTATCAGCATGATGAGGAAAGATTTTTTTTTAAAATTATTTGCGTAGTTGCAGTGTTTACACTGAATCTGTCTGCAAAACATTTCTTTATGTTTATTGTTATCCCTACTATATCTGCTCTTAGCTACTAAAGCATTATTAATCTTATGATTGTGGTCAAAGCACTTGGTTAGGTTAGGATAGGTTTATACCCTTGGTTTTATATTGAGGAATCAAGGTGTCAAGGTAATTTATAATTATTAAGAAACACCAAGTTATGCAATGAAATTAGAGTTGTGGTTCTTTCATGCTACACACAAACATAGATGCTGGAGCCATCGCCCCCCAACAGTATATTTGCCCCACAAACCGACACACAAATGACACTGCCTCCCTCTCCCCACCCTGTCCCCGTCCTCTTGGCTCTGGTGGCTCAAACATATCTGGACATGTCCAATAAAGCTGCTAGATGGAGCGTCCATATTTCAGGTCATTTTCAGGTCATACTGGTGTTTGACACCGAGACTGCAGAGTGGTGGACATGAAAACTGCTAATTTTATACACTAAGCAATTTTTGTAATCATTCTAATATGGCTGGGTGGTTAATAACACAGAACACACATCTATTGTTGCTTTACACTCCATTTAAATAATATACACTGTCAGATTTTTTTTTTTTAAAAACCCTGTCGACAACTTTTTTGAACTGCACATTTAATTACTTGAAAATTCATTCATTTCTTGTGTAGTTGTGGATTGATAACAATGTACATTATTGTATCATATTAGTTAAACTTGTTATACCCTGAAAGTAATTTATAGAGTATATTTCTTTCAAAGTTTCTACTAAGAAGCACACAAAAAAGTTACTCTTTGAACATTAAGTTTGTGAGGGGAAAAAAAGGAGTACTTGTGACTTGTTTTTCGGTCAGTTCAGTCAGTTCAGTTTTCTTTGAGCTGGCATGTAGCAGACATTAGTGTAGAGCATCTAAAGGCGCTTCATTAGCTTTAACATTTAGACATTTTCACACTAATTCTTGCCAAAGGACAGTTCAGCAGGAGGGATTTTTGCCAACATAGAGATTTGACCTCCATGTCAAGCTCTGCACCCATAAGGAAATCATAAGGTGCCAATATTACCCTTAAATTCTCAAACACGCACAGCAGATTCAAGAGTATGTTCCACGTTGCACTGATAGAGAAATATTCTTTCGGATGTGAAGATAAAATTGAATTCAGACATCGAAATTGAAACGGATTTGTGAGTCATAACACATTCCACTCCTACTGTTCGCTGAGAACTAGTGATGCTGTACTGAAGTGAATTATCCCCTTAAGTGCTACTTCCTTTTAGTGACGGTGGAGTTGATGCATCATCACACTTAACTTGGCTTATTTCCTCTAAATAAGGAGATTCTGTTTTAGGAAGCATTTTCCTTTTAATGGGCCCTTTTTTTCTGCCTATTTATTTTTTAACTGACGGCTCTATCTGCGCATTAAACTTTATGAAAACACGGCATCCAAATAAGATTTAACTTGACACATTTGACTAAGGGCTTAATGTCATGGTGGTGAATCCAACAGTGCGCTCACACACATACACGCAGAATAGTTAACTGGCAATGTGAGTTAATTATGGCCCAAGTGTCAACAACTGAAGAGCTTAACTGAGTCAATCCTTTAAAGTCACAGTCTGCATTTTATTTTACTTAAATTCATGCAAATGTGGGGGAAAAAAGTTTCCTAAACAGCATAACTGGCACAGGAAATTCCCTCAGCCTTTGGAAGTGCCATAAATTGATTAGATGTCAGCTGAATGTCTCTTTCCTCATGTTTCAAATTGAAGCAGTGAAGGAGTTTCTGTTTGACTGGTGAATTGGTGCATTAACATTAAGTCAATTAGAACAAGGTTTAATCCTGAAGCTTGGATGTCTCAGCGAATTTGCTAAAATGAGTGTGGCCAAGCAGAAAATCTCTGGATAGTTTAGAGAAGCTTCAACACAGGCTACTTGACTTGATTTTCATGATGCCTTCAAACGCGTCAATACATGACCAGTGGTGGAGCTGAGTTTAAACCTCACACTAGTTAACACTTGCAACATATCCTCATACATCAATGCCATTATAGGTTGATTATCAACTACTCCCCAAATAACATACATCACCAGTGGAGAGAGTACTGACAAAGACAGTCTTAACGGACCATATATCACATATGTCACGTGACAGAAGTGACGTTATTCACATGTTGGTTGGTTCTTGGCTAGGTTAAAGAAAAGAACATGGTTTGAGTTCAAATAACACTGAATAACATGATGCATGTCACGTGATGGAAGTGATGTCACTCGTGTGAGAGAAGTGACACGACGGACGTCACATCTAGAACAGAATCAAACAGAAGTTACTTGAAACTTTAAGTAAGTCTACATTTACTTTTTTTTCCCCTAAGACTCAAACATTGGTCTCCTGGGTGAAATTCCTGTACATCCTTCAAATGTTGACTTTCTCACTCCTTATCTTTCTCCTGCCATGTTTACTACATCCACTCCAACAATAAATATATCAATACATATCAAGTGGAATAAGATCCTTGCATGTGTGACCAACATGCATGTTTTTCTTACCCTTTTCCACCACCTCCCTACTCTCATAAATAAAGAAAAGTCCCTTGCTGAGTGTGGCTGACGTTAGCAGCAGCAGCCTGCTCTCCCTACACAATGCTTCGGCCAAATGGAAAGATTCCAAGTTTATTCTCACACAGCATACACACAACCTTTTTTAAATTAACAATGTTAACATGCTAACATGCTAACATGCTAGCACACGTTATACGTTATACACTGATGATTGCAGGAGTTCACACCCTAACAACCATATCATCAAATTTTCAGATGATACCATAATTTTAAGCTTGTTGGATGTGAATACCTGCCCCTCCGTGTATTTCAATGAGATAGCCACCTTTAAAACCTGGTGTGACAAGAACTATTTGGTGCTTAATACTAACAAGACGAAAGAAATGATCTTTAACTCCAAGGTAATTGCAGCTCATGACCGGGTTATCATTGATAATTGCACTATCGAACAAGTTCCTTCATATAAGTACTTGGGTCTGATGATGTCTGACAATTTGGGCTGGAGCGATCATGTGGATTTCCTCTGTAACAGATTAGCTCAGAGGCTCCACTTTCTAAGAAGGCTGCGGCTGTTTGGGGTCCGAACCGAGATAATGCTGACATTCTATAATGCGGTGCTGGCCAGTATCATAAGATATGGTATGGCAGCATGGTTCGGCTCCCTCACAGTCCAGTGTAAGGCCAGACTTCAAAGAATGGTGACTACAGCATTAAGGATAGTGGGGAAACATGATCACGATCACTTCCAGCCCCTCCAGGTGATATATGAAGGAACAGTTGTGAAGGGAGCAAAGAGGATCCTGAAGGACCCCTCACACATCCTCTTTCAAGAGTACCAGCTGCTGCCATCAGGGAGGCGCTATAGAGCCAGCAGGTGTCGGACCAACCGTTTTAAACATTCCTTCGTTCCCACCTCCATTTCATTACTAAATAAACAAATAAATTCCTCGTGTGGCAGAGGCTCCTCCTTCCCCCTCTAGGGTAGTGGGGAGGCCTACTGCTGCGGATCCACTACCCTAGCCCCCTTCCACTCCACCACCTGACCTCGGTCGGGTGGTGGGGATGGTTCCTGCCCTTACCATCTGGTAACCCCTCCCCCTATGTGGGCAGGGGGGAGGCCATGGCTGTGGATCCCCTGCCCACCAACCAACCCATCAATCCTCTCTACCCATCAAGTAGTCAATCCATCTATCAATTACATCTGGTTACCCGTCCACCTGCTGGCTTATACCTACATCCCTTGCTCTCTTTTGTATTTTTCTTTTTTAACTTGTATTAGGTTTTTTTATCTTAACTTGTACTATAAGGAAGATATTCTATTTATTGCACCCCGCACTTTCTTTCTTTCTATTCTCTTCTCGGATATGTCTGTCCCTTTACTGTTTTACTGTATATTTTTATTGTACACTTTATTGTACATTTTTGTCTTTTATTGTATGTTGTATATTGTATATTGTGTACGATGTAAGAATGTTTTGCATGTACATGGCAGCTGCTATAACTCCCTTGCCCAAGACAAATTTCCCCCAGTGGGACAAATAAAGTTTATTTGATTGATTTGATTTGATGCTAACTAGGATGGTGAATATTTATTATCATTATCAAAAATGAAATGATAAAAACTTAAAAACTAAAGGCTATAGCATAACTCCAAAAGCCAGATTGGTATTTAATTTAATTTTAAAGAAATACAATATATATATATAGAAATAATGGAATGTTATTGCTTCCTTTGTAATTGATACGAGAGTTAATTAAAGTAGTTAATGAGGATTTTAATCTAAATTTCACTTATTGTTTTCACAGAAAGAGAATGTTTTACATTTTGCACATTCAACATAAATCACTCAAAACAGACTACCTGTATTTATCATATAGTGAAACAGAAAATGCATTTCACTGCAGTCTCAGTGTTTACAGCTTTTACAAACTGTCACTTTTAATTTAACATTTAATTTAACATGTTATACATCATATAGTCATTTTTT